>SJYC01051552.1:0-45536 GCA_006408675.1 Madoqua kirkii | reverse complement strand
GGGGGTGGGGGTGGGGGTGGTCAGGAATGGGTGGGTAGTGGAGAAGAGAGATTAGAGATATAAAGACTGTAAACAGACTCTGAAGACTGCTTCTTACCAGAGGTGAAATGGAGAGCCATCTTGGGGTTTTGAGCAGAGGAGGCATATGATTTAGATTTTATTATTTCTTTTTCTTGGTCTTGCTGCCAGGCTTGTGGGATTTTACTTCCTGAACCAGGAATGAGCCAGTAGTTGCGGCCCATGGAACCCAGGCCCTCAGCAATGAAAGCGAAGAATCCTAACCATTGGATTGCCAGGGAGTTTCCGACTTAGATTGTTAAAGGATCAGTCTGGCTGCAGGGTCAAGACTACAGCAGAGGGGATAAACGTGGAATCAGGGAGACCGACCAGTCGAGAGGCTGTTGCAATAATTCAGGGCAAAGTTCATGGTGACTTGGACCAAGCTGGTAACAGTGGAGGACAAAAATTTGCTCCCGGATGTTAGAAACCAGCCAAAGACCTCAGGACTGGGGTTGTCAGACCTGCTGTGCTAGAAGTGGAAAGGCTTGGGAAGTGGTGTCCAGCCTGCATTTACTCCCCCGTGAGGGACCCGAGGCTTAGCGAGGGCAGGGGCTGTGCCTGGTTCTCCAGAATGGGTTCAGGGGCTGATGCGGGTACCATGAGGGGCTCTCCGAGCTGCTGGAGGGACTGACCCTGTGGTTCCTTCCCTGCAGTTACTGCTACCAGTGCCAAAGCCAGGTGCCGCCGCGCAGTGGGCACTGCTCCGCCTGCCGTATCTGCATCCTCCGCCGGGACCACCATTGCCGCCTGCTGGGCCGCTGTGTGGGCTTCCGCAACTACCGGCCCTTCCTGTGTCTCCTGCTCCACGGTGCGGGCGTCCTGCTGCACGCCTCTGTGCTGCTGGGCCCGGCCCTGTCAGCCCTGCTGCGAGCCCACACACCCCTCCACACCGCTGCCCTGCTCCTGCTGCCCTGGCTCATGTTGCTCACAGGTGGGAAGCCCTGGATGCGAGGGAGTGTGTGTGTATGGGGTGGGGTCGAGGGGGGAACCTCCCCACAGAGGCCGAGGCCCATCCAGGCGGGCAGTGGAATTCCTGGCGGCTTCTCCAGGTAGTGCCCTAGGGACCCAGTCCCAAGGTCAGTTTCAAGAGGCAGGGGCAGCTGGGTATGCACATGGGTGTGCAGTCTGGTAAAACACAGGGCCTGGACAGAGGTACGGAGTTCTAGCTGAGAGAGTCAGGGGAGGAAATACTGGCGGGATTTCACTGGGCAGGGCAGATGGGATGGTGAGGAAGTATTCTCAGTAGGGAGGTGGCATTCATACCTAGAGGGAGCAGCGTGAACACAGGTTTGGAGGTTGGAAGCGGGGAAGACATTTGGTGGGAAACATGAGGATTAAGGCTAGGATGGTAGATGAGGACTGGGTAGTGGAGGACCTTGAATGTGGCGTGAGGAGGTGAAGTGCAGAGCCAGTGAAGGTTACAGACAGGTGGAGGTCCAGTGTTTGGAAGTTGGGAGGGGACGTCTTGGATCAAGAGGCTGCTTGAGAGCCTGTGTTCTGGATGAACACACTCTCCTCTGACACCACCGAAAACAGAAACCCCACTGGTTTTTCACACTTAGTCCTCCGCCCCCCACTTCGGGCTTCCCCTCCCAGACCCCTTCCTCCTGAGCTGTCCACAGTCCTCTCTGTAATCTTGTCCTGCAGTTACTAGACTTCCAGACCACTCCGAACAGCAAGTATGTCTCCTTATCCTGTCCAGGCCCAGCTCTGTCCCCAGGACCCCCTCCCTGTGGCCCACGGGAGACCTTGGGAGGAAGCCCAGTGGGGTGGTCAGGGCCTTCCTCTGCCAACCCTGGCTTCCTGCACTGCCCTCCTCAGTGGCCTCCTTTCCTCCATGGACCCTCAGGCCCTCAGCTGTTCCTCTGAATGCATGACCCCTCTTGGTCATCCACGGTCTTCCACTTGCTCCCCACAGTCACTGAATACAGTCCAGCACCTAGTCTCTCAGCCCTGGGCCTTGTTGAGTGCATCAACAAAGTCTTGGTGAATGGCCAATGGCCCAATTTCTTATCTTCTCTTCCCATATCCCACCCCAGTCTGTCAGAATCCAAAATGTGTTACCTCCCAAATCACCCCATCAGTCACCTCCTCTCTGCTCCCACCTCCTCTCCTACCCAGCTCTGACTCTTTACTCTGTGACATCCGCTCCGGAGCTCCTGGGCCTCACCTTTCTGTCCATCAGCGCCTTCCACTTCACCGCCCCAGGTCCCACATAGCGCCCTCATTTCCATTGACCTCCTGCAGCATCTCCAGCCTCTCGGCTCCATCTTCCTTCTGCTGTGCCTCCCTGGCTTGTCTGTGTCTGCCCTTGTGAGAGCTGCCAGACATGCCTGGTCCTTCATGACAGCTGACACCGTGTCACGTCATGGCTGTTGACCTCAGCAGACCCTCAGTAGTTCCTGGTTGTCCTCCACTGCAGCTCAAACCTTCTCACTTTCCTGTCTTCCAAATCCCCATCTCTCTTAAAAATCCATCACAGAGCAAAGTAGTTCAGAATTGGCTGTCCCGTCCTGGGCCGGAAGCTGGCTGCCCCAGCGTCCCCGGTGTCCGGCCCCTCCCTGCTCGGAGGCCTCACACTGTGGGTTGCCTCTCCTCCGGCCGCTCCAGGCTCCCTCCCCAGGCTTCCTTTGGGTTTTCCACCTGGTACCAAGCCTCTCTCACCCCCTGTCCTCCTCCTCCAGCTCACGCTTTCTGTCTTCCATTAGCTGCCAAGTCAAAGAGCTCGCCTGGGCTCAGAGGCTACTTTCCCTTGCCTCTCCCCAAACCCCTGTCCCTGCCCCCACCTATTCTCCAAGATTGCCACAGTGCCCCAGCCTCTGTCTCCACAAAACCCAGAGGCGGCTTCTGAGTTCTCTTCTTGCTTCACGAGACCTTCCAGCCTCACACCAGGTGGCCTTCTATCTCCCAGCAGCTTGTACTTTGAGTTCCCTCCTTCCTTTCTGTTTCCCTCTCTCTGGTCCCCAAGGACCTGGTTTCCTGGCTGAGGCACCGTTCTCTTCTCTCTACACACTCTGCAGGTCCAGAGCCTCCTGGGTACCAACCACTCACAAATCTGCACATCCAAGCTGGGCTTCTCTCCTGAGCGTCCAGAACCATCCACTCACTTGTTTTGCAGACATCTCTCCATCCTGCCTCAGGACCTTCAAACAGAATATTTTCTTCCTTCTTCAGCTAGCAAATACCTCCTCAACTTTCAGTTGTTCAGTCACTCAGTTGTGTCCCATACACTGCAGCACACCAGCCTTCACTGTCCTTCAGTATCTTCCACAGTTTGCTCAAACTCATGTCCATTGAGTTGGTGATGCCATCCAACCATCTCATCCTCTGTTTTCCCCTTTTCCTCTTGCCTTCAATCTTTCCCACTGTCAGGGTCCTTTCCAGTGAGTTGGATCTTCATATCAGGTGGCCAAAGTATTGGAGCTTCAGCTTCAGCATCAGTCCTTTTAATGAATATTCAGGGTTGATTTCCTTTAGGATTGACTGGTTTGACAAAACATGGTCCACTGCAGAAGGGAATAGTGAATCACTTCAGCATTCTTGCCTTAAGAACCCCATGAACAGTATGAAAAGACAAACTTCAGACACCGCCCGAAATAGACAACACTCTCAAAATAGATGAAGTTTATTTCCCTGAGCCTCTTAATAAGTTTGCATGTCATTTACCCACCCCACCAATAGGCTTTTTTATAAACTATTTTTTGCATTTTAATTCATTTTTTTTGGCTGCACTAGGTCTTCATTGCCTCAGCAGGCTTTCTCTAGTTGTGGTGAGCAGGGGCTACTTTCTAGTTGTGGTACAGCCTTCTCATTGCAGTAGCTTCTCTTGTTGCAGAGCAAAGGCTCTCGAGTGTACGAGCTTCAGTTGTTGCAGCGCCCAGGTTCCAGAGCACAGGCTCAATAGTTGTGGCACACAGGCTTAGTTGCTCCATGACATGTGGGATCTTCCTGGACCAGGGATTGAACCCTGCATTGGCAGGCAGATTCTTTACCACCGAGCCACCGGAGAAGCCCAGCTTTTTTTTTTTTGAAACTTTTTATTTTGTGTTGAGCTATAGACAATTACCAATGCTGTGACAGTTTCAGGTGAACAGTGAAGTCAGTTCTTTTTTTTAACTGAAGAAAAACTCACATAGCATAATTTGTAACTACAGTTACTAATTGTAACTATAATTACTCATAGTTGTAACCATCCTCAGCTGCACAGTTGTCTCTAGTATACTCACAGTGTAGTCCAGCCATCACCACTGTCTAATTCCAGGCCATTTTCATTGCCCTCAAAAGAAAGCCTCTGCCCCTTAAGCAGTCACTCCCCAGCCCCTGGCAACCGCTGATCTTCCGTCTCCATGGACTCCCTGTCTGGGACATTTCATATAAATGGTGCTGCACAATACATGCCCTTCTTTGTCAAGCTTCCCTAGAACATCTCATGGCATCTTGCAGTTCACTGGGTCAGCTGATGCTTATTACCTGTTATTGATGAGGATGGTCCAAGATGTGTTTTCTGTCATCACGCCCACTACAGCTGTCGTTAAGTAACTGAGACATGATCTCTTGAATCTCTTGTGAGTTCCCTGAGATTGGAGATGCTAGCCTGGCATTCGTGGGGGGTGCTCACAGGGGTGTGGTGCAGGAGTGTCTAGGGCAGGGGGCTATGTGTGCCCCGTTCATCAGGGTGTTAGCCAGGTTGCTCTGCAGGTTGCGGAGCAGAGGAATGCGCCCTGCTTCATGGTGGGGGAGGGAACGGGAGGAGGGCAGGAGCCGGGCTCTGGGAGGGCTGGGCCTGCTGCTGCTCCCTTACCTTCTCTGCTCTCTCCCTGCAGGCAGAGTGTCTCTGGCACAGTTCGCCCTGGCCTTCGTGACTGACACGTGCGTGGCGGGTGCGCTGTTGTGCGGGGCCGGACTGCTCTTCCACGGGATGCTGCTGCTCAGGGGCCAGACCACGTGGGAGTGGGCTCGGGGCCAGCACGCATACGACCTGGGCCCCTGCCACAACTTGCAGGCAGCTCTGGGGCCCCGCTGGGTCCTCGTCTGGCTCTGGCCCTTCCTGGCCTCTCCATGCCGGGGGACGGGATCACCTTCCAGACCGCAGCCGACGTGGGACTCATGGCTTCCTGACTCCAGGAAGCGCCTGAGCTTGTACAAGCTGCACAAGGCGAGCAGGAGAGGGGACTCATAACTCATTTCAGGCCCACCCCCACCCCCTGCCTCAGAGGGAGGCAGGCTGGTACTTGATGCCTGCTTTCAGCAACTCCCATTGCCACCCTTGGGCTTGCCCTTGCCCAGCTTGGACTCCTAGGGTCCAGGGCTTGGGCCTGGGATTCAGCCTGTCATTGGCCCCTGAGGACCATGAAAGGTCTGGTAAGGGGCTGCTTGGCCTGCCTGGCTGCCCCACTGCCAGGTTAATAAAGTGCCCAATTGGTTCTGGGACTCCCTCCAGCTTTGTGGGGTTTTGGTCCTCCTCGGTGGCCCAGGCTGGTGTTTTTGTTTCCTTTGACTGTCAGGCCTGGGAACCACAGAATGCCTGAGGGTGTGAGGATCCAGAGCTCTGCCTCCTGTGGCCTTGGGGCAGGGGGGCTGGGGAGTTGGGGTGCAGCAGGCTAAGGCAGAATGTAGTGATCCAGGGTATGAGATCCCACAATTCTTCCCCAGGTTGAGTGCTTTATAGGAGGAGCTTTTTAACAGCCACAGCCTCACTGAACTTGTCTCCAGCTAACCCGGTACCCTGGGCAGCAATTATGCCAGTGAAGAACTTAACGCTGTACAAGTTGATGTGATATGATTTCACAGGGTAGTAAATGGAGGAGTCCAGATATGAACCCAGATCTTTGCACTTTGCACTTCACCCTTTTTTGCCTGACCAAAAAAATCAAGGCAGAGAAATTGGGGTGGTGGGGAGAGGGATGTTCAAGCATCTGTGCAGGATGGTGCTGAGATGGCTAAGCTCCTCCTCTCTGGTCTCTTCAGGAGCTCCTTGTTAAACACTTATTTAAATATAGTTAAGTAGACACTTCCAGTTACATGTGGCAGATTTAGCTTTGTGAGTTTGTTTCCTCTTAAAATCTAAAATAATAATGAAATGAAAAATGATGTAAATTTACAAAGAGAAGATAGAGAGACAGCAGTAGACCAAAAAACCCGACAACAGTTTGAGAGAGAAAAAGTGGATAGAGGCTCATTTACTCTCCTAGAGAACCAGACGCTGCAATTAAGTGTTCCCCGAGGGAGGGGCTGAGAGGCCACCAGATCCCCCACCCCCCACCCTGCGCTCTGGGGTTCCACCAGCACCATGGAGCTGAGAAGAGGGACTGTGAGGAACAGCTAGGATCTCCCTCCCCCCAGGACCCACCTGACCCCTTGCAGCTGAGCAGCTACCCCACTGGGGTGGAGGTGTGGGCTTTTGAAGAAGCTTTGTGTCTTGGGGGAATTGGGGAGGGTGGGGGTGAGGGGCTGGACCAAAAGTGGGGTTAAGTGAAAATCTCCAAATGCTGCTGAGGCAGGGGGTAGCCCTCCACTGACATGACAGGTTGACTTCCAAGAACCCTCAGAGAAGCTCAAGGCTCTGCCCACGTCCCCAAAGGTTTGAGCCGCTAGGACTTTGCTTTTCTAAACAGTGTGCACTATTACTGTTTAACTCTGTTAGGAACTTTGTGTCGGAGAAGGCAACAGCACCCTACTCCAGTACTCTTGCCTGGAAAATCCCATGGACAGAGGAGCCTGGTAGGCTGCAGTCTGTGGGGTCGCTAAGAGTCGGACACGACTGAGCGACTTGAAATGGCAACCCACTCCAGTGTTCTTGCCTGGAGGACCCCAGGGACGGGGGAGCCTGGTGGGCTGCGGCGACTCAGCAGTAGCAGCAGCAGCAGGAACTTGGTAGAGCTGTCTCTTTGTACATAAGCGGACTTCCTGTTTTCTTCTCTGCTTTACCCCCATCCTCTAGAATCTTTTCTTGTTTTGTTTGGTTTTGAATTAAACAGTGAAGAGATGCAAGGAAATATTTCAAGACAAAGAACACCCTCCCTACCCCCTTTTCAGAAATGGATACCTCGACGTCCCCAGCAGCCCAGTGGTTGAGACTCCGTGCTCCCAATGCAGGTGGATACCCTGTGGAATCCCTGCTGTGTCTGCCCCTGGTAGCAGACACACCGTGCTGTCTCAATCATTCCCTTGCTTGCTTTGAGATTATAGATGTTTTGCTTTATATGTTTCTGACTTTTATATAAATGAAACTATACCATGTTTATTTTACTGCAATTTGCTTTTTCCTTTTAATACCATGAGTCTGAGATTTATCCAAATTAACATGTGTAGCTGTAAGGCATTCCTTTTCTTTGCTGTATAGCGATCCATCAAATATACAATTTATTTTTCTCTTTTGTCCCACTGATCATTTTATCTACCTGTGTGTGTTCCCCTAAGATCTATACTTGGCTCTTACTCTTCCATACAAATTTTAGAATCAGCTTGTTACATTCTATCAATAAAAGTCCCCTTGAAATTGTGATGGAACCCAACTGAATCTATATATCAGTTTGGGGAAAATCAACATCAGCATGAGATTGAAGTTTCCAGTTGTGAACATGGTGTATCTCTCCATTTAATGTTTTCAATAAAGTTACTTTTTCTCATAAATTGGTTAAACTTAAGTACTTGATATTGTGCTGCTGTTATTCATGGCTTATGAAAATAATTTTTTATGTCTAAGAAACCTAAAATTTATGATTTACTTGCAATTTCTGAGTTTTCTGTATGTATAATCATCTCTGTGAAAAGGTACTTTTTATATCTCTTATTTTTCTTGCCTCTCTCTGGGTGGAGAAAAGTGTGGGCACCCTTGACTTGTTTCTGACATTAGAGGGAATAATTTCAGTATTTCACCGTAAAATATATTTGTTGGTTTTAGTAAAAAAAAAAAAAAAGTCTTTCATTAGGCTGAGAAATTTCCCTTCTATTCCAAATATGTTGAGTTTTTTCCCTTTTACTTTCATTCTCTGCCTCCTAAGAATGGCCCGAATATGGATTTTTACATGTTTTCTATTTGAAGTATTTAGTCACTTTTATCTATTTTATTTAAGTTACTGGATAAATTTCTACCCCTTTATTTTGTGCCATCGCCTGTCTTTTCCAGTTTTTAACTTTTTTATTTAAAGTTGTTTTTTGCTGGATGTAGAATTCCAGGCTAATAGTTATTTCTGGTCAATATATTGAAAACTTCGTTCTGTCTTTATGGTATCCATTTTTTTTGTTGTCCTCACTGTTCCTTTGAAGATACTTTTTGTCTCCAGCTGTTTTAACAGTTTTTTCCCTTTGGTATTCTGCCGCTTTATTGCGATGTGTCCCAGTGTGGTTTTCTTTGTACTTATCTTAATGGGATTCCTTGGGTTTCCTGATTCTAGGAATGATGTCTTTCATCTGTTCTAGAAAACTGTCTTCTCTTCAATTCTCAGTCATCTCTTTGTCCCCACTGGAACTCTGATTAGACCTTCCTACTCCATCCTCCTTGCCTCTTATATAGCTCATATTTTCTCTGTTTCTGGCATTCTGGATAATTTCTACAAATCTGTCTCCCAGTTAAGTCTTTCTTCAGTTGCCAAACCAGCCTATTGAAGTTTTTGTTTCTGTTTTTAGTGGCTGTACCCACTTATCTGTTGAGTTTTACATGTCAAATATTTTATCATTTCTAGAAATTGTTTGGTTCCTTTTCAGATTTGCTTATTTTATATACTCTTGCTGTCTTACATTTTAAGTTTCCTTTTATCTTTAAATATATTGAAAACACATATATTGTTTGGGAATTCCAGTACCTTAAGTTTCTGAGGCCTGATTATGCAGGTTTATTGTTTGCTTTTGCTGACAGTGCCATATTTTCTTGCAATTCATGAGTTTTGACTGTGAATTCATACTTTTTGGAATTTTATCAATGGGGATTTTTTGAGATTGAGTTAAAAGTAAATTCCTCCGCAAAGGAAATACGTTTATTAGTTTCCTGATGACAAACCAACCCAGCACTTTAAATTCTCAGCTAGGGGTGGTTTGGATCACCCAGGTATTGTCAATTCAGGTTGCAGACTTACTCAGGCAGGCATGTGGTTAAAAATTCTCAGGAGAAATTCCCCCCCACCCCTCACCCTCCTTCTACCCAGTACTTGGAAATAGGCAGTTTCTTTTGTTGATTCTATTAAGATTTCAAAGAACCAGCTTTTGGTTTTCATTGCTTTTTCTCTGTTGATTTCCCATTTTCGATCTCATTGGTTTCTGCTCTTTTTATTCTGGATTTACTTTCGCTCTTCTTTTTCTAGTTTCCCATGGTGGAAATGGAGATTATTGATTTTAGGTCTTTCGTCTTTTCTAATATATCCATTCAGTGCTATAAGTTTCCCTCTAAGCAGTGTTTTCACAGCACCCACAAATTTTGATAAGTTTCATTTTAATTTAGTTCAAAATATTTTAAAATTTGAGATTTGTTCTTTGACCCATGTATTATTTAGAAGACTACCGTTTAACCTGAAGTATTTTAAATTTTCCAATTATTTTTCTGTTACTGATTTACATTTTGGTGTGAGACCAGACACTTCATGACTTCTATTACATCTGTTAAAGTGTTTTTTATGGTCCAGAATATGATCTGTCTTGGTGAATGTTCTATGTGAGCTCCAAAAATGTGTATTTTAGTGTTGCTGAAGTAGTCTGTAGATGTCAATTAAATCCAGTTGATTGATGGTGTTGAATTTAACTATGTCCTTGAAAAGGTACCATAATTAAAGACTGAAGAGAACAAAAGAGCTGAGAATTAAAATAACAGAATTTTAGGGAATTCCCTGGTGGTCCAGCAGTTAAGACTCTGTGCTTCCACTAAAGAGGGTGCGGGTTCAATCCCCTGCTGGGGAACTGAGATCTACATGCCATGTGGTACAGCCAAAAAATAAAATAGAATTTTAAAAACTGTTCCAGAGAAGAGGTGAAAGGTAAAAACCTCTCAAAACATAGACCCAAAAGATAATGTAAGAGAAGACAGAAGAAAATCAGAGGATTCAGTTCTATTCTCTCTGCAATTATCATTTATCAGATGCTGGGCTTCATCAGGATTCCAGAGAGAACAGAGAAAATGGGAAGAAATCACTCAAGAAACAATTTTCTGGAACTGAAGGATGCAAGCCTCCACCCCACAGCATAACAACTAATGACACATGGTAATGTGTCAATGTGTCAGATGTTTCAGAAGCTCAGAGAAAAGTCAGAAGCAAAATGGCATGGAGCCTCTCAACAGCCTTACCAAAAATCAGAATACGAGGGTGCACACCTTAGAAAGGATCTCCTTACCTAAAAATGACTTTCACCTTCAAATTCAACCCAAATTATCACATACATGTGTGAACTGAATAAAATCTTCAGACAGACAGTATCTTAAAAATTTTAACTCTAGTACTAGAGTATTTGTTTTCAAAGATTCTTTTGAAAATAATACTTTTGGCTGTGCCGGGTCTGTATTGCTGCGTGGCGTTTCCCTGGTTAGAGCGAGCAGGGGCTGCTTGGGAGCTGCAGTGCGCAGGCTTCTCGCTGCGGCGGCTTCTCGTGCGAACACAGGCTCTGGGGCACGCGGACTCAGCAGCTGCGGTCCGGGCTCTAGCGCACAGGCTCAGGAGTTGTGGTGCGTGGGCTTAGCTGCTCCGTGGCGTGTGGGAGTCTCCTGGATCAGCGGTCAAACCCAGGTCTCCTGCCACTGAGCCACCAGGAAAGCCCAACTCTAGTGACTTTTTAGAGAAGGCATCCGTGGATGTGCTTCACCAGGTGAGAGGTTAAAGAACTATGAAAAAGGACACAGGGTCCAGGAATTAAGGAATCTGGCCCAGAACATGGCAAACAGAATTCCCTGAAGAGCTTGCTGCAGCTCTACCAAATAAACGGCACTCCCTTAAGCAGGGGATGAAGGGACGCACCCAGAGCACCTGTCAGACCCGGCCGGAGAAGAACCGGCAGTTGGTATACACAGAAAACTAAGCAAAGGAGAAAAAACAGGGCAACCATTAACTCCATGAAAATAAATACACAAAACGGTAATTTAATTACAGCCCCATTCTTGGCTCTGCAGTGGAGAGTCACGTAGTAATCTAAACGGTGAACATGGATTTACCTAATGGGGGAGAAAAGGAGAGGGCAGGGTGCTGCCACAAGAGAGCTAAAGCCTCATCTGTTATGACAGGGAGCCAACAAAGATTGTATAAGCATATTTATAGAATAGCTAACAGAGCCGGAAATGACTGTAGCAGGGGCACAGTACCGAGGAATGGGAAGAGGCCGTTTCCTTGTTACAAACTGCCTGAGTCCGTAGTGCTAAGTGGGGCTTCTCTGGTTGCTCAGACAGTAAAGAATCTGCCCTCAGTGTGCAAGACCCAGGTTTGATCCCTGCATCAGGAAGGTTCTCTGGGGGAAATGGCAGCCCACTCCAGTATTCTTGCCTGGAGAATTCCATGGACAGAGGAACCTGGCAGACTACAGTCCATGGGGTTGCAAAGAGTCACACACGACTGAGCGACTCTTAGTACAAATAGAGTACTAAGTAGGTACATGTTTTTTGACATTAAAAAAAGGCCCCACTCTCCTCATCCTGAATGTAGTTTCTCGAGCTCTAGCTAGTGAGGGCACTGGGCATCATGCACTGCTTCCTGCTGCACACTGCTTTATTTACACTGTCCACATCATGCAGTTCATGTGTTTTTAAGTAAAAGATCCATCTAGTCAAAGCTATGGTTTTTCCAGTGGTCATGTATGGATGTGAGAGTTGGACCATAAAGAAGGCTGAGCAGCGAAGAACTGATGCTTTTGAACTGTGGTGTTGGAGAAGACTCTTGAGAGTCCCTTGGACTGCAAGGAGATCCAACCAGTCCATTCTAAAGGAAATCAATCCTAACTATCCACTGGAAGGACTGATGCTGAAGCTGAGGCTCCAATATTTAGGCCACCTGATGTGAAGAAGAACTGACTCGCTGGAAAAGACCCTGATGCTGGCAAAGACTGAAGGCAGGAGGAGAAGGGGATGACAGACGATGAGATGGTTGGATGGCATCACCAACTCAACGGACCTGAGTTTGAGCAAGCTCTGGGAGATGGTGAAGGACAGGGGAGCCTGAAGTGTTACAGCCTATGGGGCTGCAGAGTCAGACACACTGAGTGATTGAACAACATCACAGCATCACACCATGTAAACTCTTATTAGGGGCTGGGCCTCGGGATCGCTTCTCCACTTGCACCATCGTGGTTTACTATGAGCAGAACCCAGAGGAGACTGCTTCATTCCGAGTTCACACAGTTCATCACTTCACGGAGGTGAAAGGGACTGTAAGGTCATCTGGCTTCCCACAGTGACACAGCTCCAGTGACAAGGGGCAGGGCCTTCCATCTCTGATGAGCTCTCTTGGAAAACGCTTCAGGTTTGGTTGAAATCTGACAGTGCCGCTCCCTCTACCTGTCTTTTCCATTTCCCTCCTGAACTTCCTCCTCATTCCCCTGAGACTCAGTCAGCTTGATCGAGGAACCCCAGGCCACCGGACCTAACTGGTCTATGTTTGCGAGTGGCTGGACTGTGCAGACAGGAGGGGGATGGGCTCTTGCTTTGGTCCAGACCCCTTAATTCTCTTAACCTTGCCCCAAATGCATTCCCTGCGGAGAGTGCGGCTGTGGGCTGTCCCTCGCCATTTCCAGCACAGAGGCTGTTATCCAGCAGAATCAATCAATGCAGGGCCCTTGGTCTCAAGAGCAAAAGTTCTGTGCTTACTCCTGCCAAGTATCCCCTTTCTGGAGATGACTCCTGGTTTCTTTACAGGGGCTGCCAAACTCTAGGATATTAGAGCACTGTCTAGTCAAACTGCATCCTTTTACACTTGGGGAAACGGAAACAGACAGAAACGTGGTTACTTCCAACAAGCCTGAGCTGTCTGTCACATGCTAGGCTCTACCTGGTCAGAAGAAGACATAGGTCCTTCCTCGGCGAACAGGATTTCTGGCTTACAAATGGCTCAGGGCGGCTGCGGGTAGCACTAACCCAAAAGACAGCTGGCAGGTTAGCCAGGCAGACTAGCTAGAGGACTCCAGGAGGCACTAACGGCCCAGACTGTGCGTCTTTGACCCCTAAGATCTTAACATGCACCTTCATTCAATCCCTGAGTCAACACCTAAGGCCTATGCTTTCCAGCAAATCTCACACGTAATGGCCACTGCCCAGTGAACTTGCCACTCACCTAACTGATTTGGGTTCCAAGGCATAGAAGAGCATTTTGTTTGGCAGTTCTAGGCTTCTGCCTCCCAAGCCCCCTCCCCAGGACCCCTAGGACGCCCCTCCTGTGTGCCCTGACCCCACCTCTGCTCTGTCAAGCTGAGCCTTCCTCTTCTCGGGCCCCTAGCTCCCTGCCCAGGCACTCTCTGCCCTCCTGTGCCAGCCTCTTCCTTGGCAATCTTCATGGAGCATCACAGGCCTAAGACCTTGGCTGAGCCCAAGACTTCAGAAAGGCCCCTGTGGGAAGGCAGCTATTCCCAGGGCCCCTGAATAGAAAGAGGGGGAGATCAGAGCATGTGTTTTGCCTGCAAGCTGAGATGGCAACAGCCAAGCCTCTGGCACCCCAGGGAGCAACAGGGGGCTCAGTCTCACTTGAGAAAAGCCTCTGTCTGGGGCCAGGTTCCCGTCAACTCTGCAGCAGCAGCAAAGAGATGTGCCCAGGGAGAGTGGCAGAGGAGAAGGTGGGGCCTATGCCCTCATCTCAGCGTAACTGCTGCAGAACCCTTCCTCTGGAGCTGGGGGTGCTTTCTGGGGGAAAGTGGGGACAAGAGCAGAGTGGCAGGAGCCCACAGGGTCAGCACCTGGGTTTTCCTGAGGAGGAAGGAGCTCACTGACCTGTGCTACGGGTCACCCGGTGGTCAGGGTAGTGAGGGAGGGACGCTAGGAGAGGAGAGGGAGGCGGCGGCCAGGTGTGGTGCTGCACGGGAGCGAACCTGGGACTATGGACTCTGCCCAGCACAGTGGAGGCGGCTGGATCCTCCTGGTTCTGGTTCCACTAGGGCTTTAGCCCCAGCATGGGGTCAGTCAGCTGCCAGCCCCTCACTCGTGGGCATGTTGATGTGGGCACTCAGCAGGGGTGTGCTCTGGCCTTCTCGAAGCACCAGCACCTACGGAGAAGGTGGCCATGGCAGTAGGGGGCATTCTGCCTGGCCTCCCCGCTCCCCGAGAAGGCCAGCACGGCCGGGTGTGTACCGGCCCCTGGGCAGGGCTCGGTCCAAGGGGAAGGGGAGCCTCTGCTGTGCAGATACCCAGCCCTTCTCGGCAGCCACCCGGGGCCTTGTCCACACTCACTCACACTCTCCCCTGCACTAGCACCAACTGGCGACCTACCTTGATGATGTCTGAGATGCCCTTGTCACTAAGACTCTTCACAAAGGTCTCCAGGGGGTAGTTGAGCCCTGGCACCAGCAATGGGACCTAAGTTTGGGGACAAAGAGGTCACGAAGTCAGCCCTCATGCCCAGCCAGTGTTTGGTAGATTTCAAAGTGCTGTCACCCTGCTGTCCCAGCTGAACGTCATGGCCTGGCAGGGCGGGCAGGGGTGACAGGCCTGTTCAAGTGGCACACGCTCAGTGGGGGCGTAATCGCCTCAGGGCTGCATGCATGTCCATAATTAAAGGTAAACTTTCTTTATTTTGTGCTGCGCAGCACACTGGATTTTAGTTCCCTGGCCAGGGACCAAACCCTGCAGGGGAAGTGTGGAGTCTTAATCACTGCACTGCCAGGCAGGTCCCTAAACCTCCTGACCTCCAACCAAGTCTAGGGCTATTTCTTCGACATACCGAAGTCCTCATTTTCTGGCCCTTCCAACTAAGGCTCAAATGCGGACCTGGGAAACACCAGGCCCTTCACTCTGGAAGGTTCTCCACACCCGGGGCCTTGTCCACACTCACTCACACTCTCCCCTGCACTAGCACCAACTGGCGACCTACCTTGATGATGTCTGAGATGCCCTTGTCACTAAGACTCTTCACAAAGGTCTCCAGGGGGTAGTTGAGCCCTGGCACCAGCAATGGGACCTAAGTTTGGGGACAAAGAGGTCACGAAGTCAGCCCTCATGCCCAGCCAGTGTTTGGTAGATTTCAAAGTGCTGTCACCCTGCTGTCCCAGCTGAACGTCATGGCCTGGCAGGGCGGGCAGGGGTGACAGGCCTGTTCAAGTGGCACACGCTCAGTGGGGGCGTAATCGCCTCAGGGCTGCATGCATGTCCATAATTAAAGGTAAACTTTCTTTATTTTGTGCTGCGCAGCACACTGGATTTTAGTTCCCTGGCCAGGGACCAAACCCTGCAGGGGAAGTGTGGAGTCTTAATCACTACACTGCCAGGCAGGTCCCTAAACCTCCTGACCTCCAACCAAGTCTAGGGCTATTTCTTCGACATACCGAAGTCCTCATTTTCTGGCCCTTCCAACTAAGGCTCAAATGCGGACCTGGGAAACACCAGGCCCTTCACTCTGGAAGGTTCTCCCTGGGGTCCCCATTCTTGCTGTGGGAGGGGCTGGGCAGCAGGGCAGCTCTGGGACCCCCACTACACACAGGCTTCCGAGGGAGGCACCGGTGGGGCCCGGACTCTCACTGTTGTCCTGGCACCTTCCGAGTGCTGCCCTCAGACCTGCGCAGGCGGAGAGAAAAGCAGCTGGGGCAGGCAACCTTGGGGGCTCTCCTCAGGGCCCCTGCTGTACCCTAGCCTGCCCTGTGGCTGCAGCCACTTGCCAGCCCCCTCACCTTGGACCTGTGGGCATCTGATTAGGCCCCACCCCGCCCTTTGTCAAGCCAGTACCTTGAAGAAGGCCCGGGGCAGAGCATAGAGCATCTCGTTGTACAGGAAGCAGACCACCAGCCCCAGGATGGGGCGGGCTGTTGATGTGTTCTGCAGGTGAAGGGTGAGCCGAAGGCAGGGCCCAGGCCCTGAACCTGTGGAGAGGGTGGGGAGGGGAGAAAGCCCTTAGGACCTCGTGGGCTTGGGTGCTGAGAAGGTCGACCCCGGCCCTGCCCGCCTGTTTCCTCGTCCGCGTCCTCAAGTCACCCTCCTCCAACTGCTCTAAAGCACTGTCCATCAGAAGGCCCAGAGCTCAGAAGCTTGGCTCCGTGGGCAGAGTTGAGCAGCGGCCCCGGAGGAGAAGGCGGGCGGGAGGCAGAGGTGGCCTGGGCGAGCAGGCCCGGCTCCCGCCTGCACCGCTGCGCGGCCCTGCCCCCGTCCTCAGGGCCCGGCCCACCTCCGCAGCTCATCCTCTGGGGGCTGCGGTGATTTCACTTTCTCCCTCCTCCCCGCTGCGCTCTGCAGCCTCTTCCTCTCTGGATCTCTCCACTGTCTTCAGGGAAAGAGAGACTAGAGCCCCAACTGCATCAGACCGCACACCTCAGGGAGCCACTGAGAGCTGGCTGGGGGGCCTGAGGTCAGGCGTGTCTAAGGGCTCCTCGTCTTCCTCGTGCCTGTGTTGTCTCGGGACAGCCCCATCCCTGCACCGGGCAGTCCGACCTCCTTGGACTGCCGGCAGTTACTGAAGTGAACAGACTCCTGAAGAGTCCCTCCAGGCTCCTGGCAAGAAACGTCCCATGGTGACGACCTGGGGGCCAGGTCCCATGTCTGGGGGCTCATCTGAGTTCCCACGTGGAACGAGGGGGCTGGATAGGGTGCCTGCTCTGCGGTCAGCTGAGGGGAAGAGGCGGCACAGGTGAGAGAAGGCGAGAGCGCCCACAGGGGAGGTCTTGATCTCTGTCTGTGGGCAGGTGACAAGGGGCATGGGGCCTAGTTGCCTTGGAACCAGCTCTGGCGTGAGGGGTTCCCGCCCACCCCTGACCTCTGCCCCTCTGGCTCTGAGGCGGCGTGACCACCCCTACCCCGAGAGCTCACCACAGCGTGCAGCTTGAGCGGCTCCCGGGTCGTCAGAGACACGGGGCTCAGGCTGGACTCAAGGGCCTGCACGTAGGCACGGGCCGCCCGGAGGCGCAGCAGGTAGAGGTCCGCCTGGAAGGTCCGGTGCATGGCTGAGGGGAAGGACACGAGGGGCTGACGGTGAGGTAGGAGGGGGGCAGCGCGGGGAGGAGGCTCCCCCTCAGGCTGCCGTGGGGAGACGGTGAGAGGGAGGCACGGTAAGCAGAGGCTGGGAGCGTGCAGCAGGAGGCCGAGTCCCACAGCCAGCCTCTGGACGCTGTGGACCGCTCCCTGCCCCTCTGCCCGGCTTCTCCCACCACCTGGCCGCCGTGCAGTCTTGGCCTCCTTTGTTGGCTCCTGGTTGAACCCAGGCAGGGCCCTGTGCCTTTACCCAGGCCCCTGCCGAAATCGCCCTTCCCTTCCCTATCTGGCTAGTGGACTTGTAATCATCTTTTAGAGTCAAATCCAATGTCATCTCTCTCTAAAGCCTTTGCTAGGCTCCCAGGCAAACACATTCTCTTGTGCGCCTCAAGACCACTTGGCAGAGACTTCCGCACCTGTCATGCAATGTGAAGCGAGCAAGGTCTACTGAGCTCCTTAGGCAGGGACTGGCCTAATCCAAGGCACTTGGCACAAGGCCCGGCATAATCAAATTCTACTTCTTTTACGAGAATTCCTGCACCTAGAAGCGGCTGCTTCCTCCTCTGAACTCGAAGGGCAGCCGCAGCACCTTCTACCTTGAGCTCTAGTTCTTTGTTGGCAGGGTGTACCTCCTAGGCTGTCTCTGGGCCTCTAGAGGCATGAGACCCGTCTGGTTTGCCCAGGTCTCCTCCCGTTGCTCAGGGCACCCAGGTGGCGTTTACCCAGTTGCTGCCACTTTGGACCAACTGAGGAGGAGGAGGGGGAGGAACTCAGCCTGAGCCTCACCGGTGCCGGCTTCCCGCTCTCGCAGTGTCTGGTCCACGTACAGCCGGGTCTTCCGGGGCACGTTGAGTTTTACGGCCTGGCTTGGTGTGGGGCCCACCTCACCTCCCCCCTCGGCAAACACCGCTGTGCGCTTGAGGATCTTGATGATCAGGCCACCACCTAGGGAAGAGGACAGACGGCATATGTGCCCTCCCTAGGCCCACCTGATAGTCCCATTCTTTCTCCCCAGTCTGCCTCATGTTGATCCTCTTCTGTCTTCTTGTTGAGACTGTGGGTCTCTGAAAGGAATGAAGTGCGTCCTGCCAGTAACGCATTCATTCTTTTAGCAGTTATCTAGCTGTTTGGGCAAGCCACTTGGCTTGCGGGATCTTAGTTCCCTGACCAGGGATCAAACCTGGGTCGCCTGCAGTGGAAGCATGGAGTTCTAACCATTGGACAGCCAGGAGAGTTCCTAGCAGGTATTGACTGACTATTTTGATGTTCCTGGCATTGTGGCAGTTACTGGGGTGAACTGGGACACAGCCAGGGCCTGGCCCTAGGTAGTGACATCAAACTGCTAATGAGCTGTCCTCAGTGAAGGCCCAGCCGCAGATGGGATGGTGTCTGCAGGCAGGCTTTGCTTCCCAAACCCAGGCCCACCCGTGTTCCACATGCACCTCTTCTTTCCTAGGGTCTGGCCTGTCCCACAGACTCCCACCTCTAGAACCCTCACCAGGCCTGACCCGCCTTACCTAGTGTAGTCATGATAAGGGTGTTATCTTCCCGCCCATAGCGGCCAAAGCAAAGGCTGGTCACTGCCTCCTATGGTGGAAACACCAGAGTTTAGTTGGGAAAAGATCTCAGTGAAGAGAACAGGACTGGGAGGAAGGGGGATTAGGCCGGGAGACCCCATATATGATGTACGAGGTGAGATGTGAGGTGAGGTCGGGGACTATGCTGCCTCTGAAATATTTCCTGTATTTCTAATCCCCCCACCCCGACTCCTGCTCAGTCATGGCCATAGTTCCAGACTGAACATCACTGGCCTCTGAGTTCAGCTGTCTAACACGTCTCCCAGTCGTCTTTCTCTCCAGTCTGTCCTTCAAACAGCTGTTTCCATTGCCTTTCAAAATACAAATATGACCATGTCTATTCTTGGCTGAAAAACCTCCAGTGGTTTTTGCCCTCCTTGTTTACATATTCAAGGCCTTCCATATCTGACTCCAACCTGCCTTTTCTCTTTGTCCTTTCCCCAACCTGTATACCACACCGCCTGCCCTCCCGAGAGCCTGTGGTCCAAACCAGCTGCTTTCAAATTTTATATTGTGACATATGACACTTTACACATATGTATACACAAAAGTTTCACACGTGATACACTCTAAACTTTTTTCTGGTTCTGATACTGATTCATTAAATCGATCTAATGACTCAAAACTGTTTGAAAAACTCTGGTCCAAATTCATCAAACTACCTGGATTTCTTTATCAAGAACACTCATGCCTCTCAGCTACTGTTCATGTTATCTCCAGTCTCGAATATTGCACCTTCATTTATCACTCCATTTCTCAAAGCAAACTGCTTCAAGCACCAGCTGAATTGTCCTTTGCTCTATGAAATGGCTCCTGAGTTCCATCCCTATGTATCTCTCACCACCCCCCCCACCCCCGCACTCCCAGCCACTATAGTCTCTCTCTGTGCTTTTTCTGGGCTTTGGTCTGCTTTAGTCTGTCTTGTATTTCAATATGCTATGTTTCTGGCTGGCTCGCACCTTAGACTGCAAGTCCCTCAACAATAAGGCTTCAGTCAATACAGTGAGTTGTGCATATGAGATACTCAACGAACATTTTCAAAGTACATCAGAAGTTACGGGTGGCAGGTGGAGTGGGGTCAGGAGAGGCACTGAGTGAGCCCCAGAGGTGGGAGCGAGGCAGGGAGGAGTCAGCAACTCACCGGCGTGCGGATGACATTGAGCAAAACCTTGTCGTGGTAAATGCGGACCTCTTCGTTGGCCAGCGCGGCCATGACGGCCTGCAGGCCCCGAGAGTGCTGCTCCAGGCGGTTCATGGCCAGGACGGCTGCAGGCATCTGCACTGTCCACAGCCTTGTACCCTGGGAGGGAACAGCTAAGTGTCTGCTGGGCGCTCAGCGCTGAGGAGTGGAAAGAAGGGCTGGCTGGAGTTGCTGGGAAGGGAATGCCGGAAGGGCCCGCCTGCTGAGCGGGACTGAGGAGACAAGGGTGGAAGGCTTTGGAGGTGCTTGCCGTGAGGTCACACCTTGTAGGTGAAGCCGTGCAGGCTGTCTTGGTTGCTCCCCACCACCAGGACCTTGTGTACACGGACAAGCCCCACAGGCTGGGCGCCCAGCTCGATGCAGTACTTGGGACGCTTGGAGTCTCTGTGGAATGAAGACGCACACTCCCAGCCCCAGCGCTTCCCTGGTGGCTCATGTGGTAAAAAATCTGCTTGCAAGGCAGGAGACCCAGGTTCTTCCCTGGGTTGGGAAGATCCCCAGGAGGAGGGCACTGCAACCCACTCCAGTACTCTTGCCTGGAGAATCCCCATGGACAGAGGAGCCTGGAGGGCCACGGTCCATGGGATCGCAGAGTGACTGAGTGACTAACACTCGCTCACTCACTCACTCCCAGCCCAGAAACCCTCTCTCCTTCCCTGGCTGACCCTCCTCTTTCCAGGCCCCCCAGATGACCCTGGGAGCAGCCTTGGCCCACAGCAGCCAGAGGACCCAGGAACTAGTTCCACCTCTAGGACTTAGTCTGAGAAGGCAATGGCACCCCACTCCAGTACTTTTGCCTGGAAAATCCCATGGAGAGAGGAGCCTGGTAGGCTGCAGTCCATGGCGTCGCTAAGAATCGGACACGACTGAGCGACTTCACTTTCCCTTTTCATTTTCACGCACTGGAGAAGGAAATGGCAACCCACTCCAGTGTTCTTGCCTGGAGAATCTCAGGGACAGCGGAGCCTGGTGGGCTGCCATCTATGGGGTCGCACAGAGTCAGACACGACTGAAGCGACTTAGCAGCAGCAGCAGCCAGGACTTAGTAGCTGCATGACCTTGGATAACACAATGTGTGTTTTCCCTCCTGGTCTTCCTCCCAACTTCACTATGGTGATCTGTGTGATAACTTGGCGTTAAGCAGTTTACAGCGAGTGTACCTCAGGTGAGATGAAGTAATGGACTGAGATTCCATTTAATATAATAGTTTAGTAATTTATCAGAAAAGCAGGAGGAGTTTGCTCTATGTGGACGCAGAGTTTTCAGTTTCCTGGCGTCTGAATTTTATTTCTCTTATCCAGAAAGACTCTGGCCCACCTTTCTTAAGTCTAAGCCATAGACATCGCCTATCTGATGACTCATCTGAAGAGGTTCCCATTGGTCTCTGGGCCTAATCCCAACCTACCCTCCAAAATGAACACAGATCATGTCATTCATCTATCTCCTGAGTCAAACCCTATAATGGCTTTCCATTGCCCTTCAGATGAAACCCCAGATCTTCACCATGCCCTACCAGGTCCTGCATGAGTCGACCTGATCTCTATGTCATCTCTTGCCACCAAGCTCAAGTGGCACGTGCCAATGTCTTTCCCACCTAGAGTTCACTTTCGTGCTCTCTGCCTATAACTCTTGCTCCACCTTTTTGAACTGGATCCTTCTTAACCTTCAAGTAATCTCTTCAGACAGGCGTTTGCTGATCACCCTGACCCCCTTATTCCTCCCTGAGCTAGTACTTTTTCTCCATAGCACGTATCCAATTTGTAATATAATCTTGGTCTTAATATGTCTTCCCACAAGGGTAGAGACTACATATTTTGCTCATCAGTATATCCCCAATACCTCATGTAATGCTTAATTCATAGCAGGTACTCAAAAACATTTCTTGAATTAAAAGAATGACTGTTAAGAAACATCAAACTAATGCATGAGGAAATTTCCCGTACCTATACAAGCAATAGAACGAATAGTAAAGACCATTTTTATCTAACATCTGATTCACTGCTAGCATCACAGCCACCCAGCCTCGTCTCTCACGTTGCCAGGCCCCATGGGACAAGCCTCCAGACATCCCTTACGCTCAAGGGCTCTGCCTCCTATGAAGTTCTGGGCTGTTTCCAGCCCCACATTCTCGCCCCCAAGCCTTGCTCATCTTGCCAGCCCTCGAAACCACTATGTTTCTGAGATGTTCCTTCTCACCCTGACAGCTTGGATGTGACTACCTTCTCAGTATATAGATGCTCCCGTTGCGGCAGGCAGCGGCAAGGCGGAACTCCACATCAAACTGGCCAGAAACCTCCAGGAAGACAGGGACGCTGGGGAGGCTCATCTGCAGAGAGACTCAAACACTCCGGTTTCTCTAGAGCCCCAGCCCCTCCCTGACCTGACGCCACTCCTCTAAGCACCCCTCTCCTCACTCACACCCTCCTGGGCACAGTTTAAAATGTAAACAGTTTCTCTGGAGGGGAACAGGTAGCAAAATCTTTAAGTCTACACCCTTTGTCTAAACTATGCCATTTTAGGAATGCACGTAGGGAGGTATTTAGATAAGCACACAAAGATGTTTGGCAAGGAAGCCTACTGTAGTGGTGGCTAATGATTAGCAAGAAACTGAAAATAACTTAAACATACAATTAGTGACAGGGTAAAGAAATTAGAGTATTTATATAATCGATGTTAAGCAGCCTCTGAAAAGGCTGATGCGGTTTTATATGGACATGGAAAGAGACTAATGAGCTATTGCTGCTTGAAAACAGCAGGTTTTAGGATCCGACAGCATGAGGCTGTTCTTGTAAAAAAAAAAAGAAAAAAAGTATTAAAAGCTATATACCTGTGTCTAAATATGAAAATGTCTACAAGGACTTGTGCCAAAACTTTCACAGAAGGTATGCATGAGTGGGAGGATTTGGGCTTAGCTGTCTTCTTTATGCCTGTCTACATTTTATAACTTTCTACAGTGAACAGGTATCACCAAGAACTAGCTAACTGGGGCAGATGTGCGGGAGGAGGGGGAGGGTATGGAGCCTGTGCCTGGGGTGTGCGCAGGGCCAGGCCCACACTCACCTGGGCCAGAGTGGTGAAGGCCTCCGGGTCTAGCACCAGGAGCTCCTTGTTCTCAGTGCCCAGCACCAGGCAGGACACGGCGTCCTCGTCAGCCAGGTTCTTCTTTAAGGTGGTCATGGTGGTGATGACTGTCTGCAGAAGGACTCCAGGGTCACCCAGGAGATCCCCTCACACCATCTCCCACCCCAGCGCCTCCCAGGACGCCCCAGAAAGAAAGAGGGCAAAGGAGGAAGAAGAGTATTAGAGTTGTGACCGAAGAATTATCTACAAAAGCGTTGATTGCAGCAAACCTAATTTCCTAACAAAAGAGGATTCTCTAAGTCAATTATAAACTGTCTGTATGATCAAAAACCACATGGTCGTTTACCGAAATCAGATATTAAAAGAAGACTCAATGACAGGGAGAATGTTTCTAATGTATTAAGAGGAAATACAGGCTAAAAGTTACATTAGTATTATCCCAGTTTAAAAAACATATTATGAATAAAAAGAACCTTGGAAAGCTAAACCTTTAAATACAAACACTGGTTATCTCTGGACAGTGACACCACAGGCAGGGTTTAATTTCTTCATTGTGCTTTTCTGCAGTTTCTACAGTGGGCATGTGTTCTTCTTCTAATTGTGATTGTAGAGAAAACAAAAGGAGATGATCCCCTTTTTAGGAATTTCTCCTATGGAAATAATTTAGCGAGACTAAAATGTTTCTTTGGATAAAGCTGTTCACTGAGTGATTATCTTTAAGATAAAAAAGAGGACTCCTCAATGCCTAGTGGAAGGAGGTAAGTTACAGAAATGTGGATGCTAGTGGCTCCCAACCATGTAGCCACGACACATACCTGGAAAGATGGCCTCCCCTACACTGCATCTTTTAAGCAATACTTAACTCACTTCCCGATTTTAAA
Source organism: Madoqua kirkii (assembly GCA_006408675.1). NCBI lineage: Eukaryota > Metazoa > Chordata > Mammalia > Artiodactyla > Bovidae > Madoqua > Madoqua kirkii. The sequence continues at coordinate 21,671 of SJYC01051552.1, read as the reverse complement.
AGTACTCAGAGTGACAGTTGTGGATCTGAGTTGCTGATCAGCAGGAGAGAACAATGTTTCTCAGGGAATTATCTACAGCTAGCCAAACATGGAGGCATGCACTGGTCAACGTGTTCAGCTCGCGTCCTTTATAGCAAGCAGGTGGTTCCTATGAGGCTTTCTGAAATGCAGGGACAGCTCTGAAAGCCCACCCCTGGACAAGGCTCAACCCTCAAGGTCAGCAACCACTGGAGCTCACCAATGAGTAGGTCTATCAATAAAGTTACTAAAATCCTAACTGAGGAAAATATGAAGTGATTAAAAAGAAGACACTTCTTGACCAATGATCTGCACCAAATAAATTATGAATGAATGATGAATCACCAAGGAAATACTCAAGGGGCCACTAAAAATGGAGTTCTTCAAGACTAATGCTCAAGATACAATGTTACATGCTCAAGGAAAGCAGGATATAAGAGCCTATTTATGAACAAAATGTATCAAAATGGTAAGAGTACTCTGAGTAGTATAGTCACTTGTATTTCTCCTTTGTATTTCTATTTTCAAATTTTTCCCTAATGAAAATATTTTACCTTTACCCCCAAGATGATAAAGATATATGTTACATATATATATATAAAGATATATGTTACATAACTGTATCTATCAACCAAAGCTGTCCCTGCTAACCAAAATGGAGAAGCCTTGCAGACTACATAGGCGGCACAGGCTGGAAGGGAAACTGCAAAGTAAAACTAGTTGAGTTTGGCTTTCTGTGGTCTGTTTAAAAAACTGTCAATATTTTTACAGGGAAATGAGAGGGGGCAGTACCTGCCGCCTGATGGACTTGGACTTGTGCTGGTTCACAAACGCCTCCATTTCACTCAGCTCCAGCTGCAGAAACCTGGACACAGAGAGTAGGCACATCTGTGTGCCCACGGCCTGCCTGCCCTCCAAGGCCACTCCACAGCCTCTCCCCCTACCCTCCCAGGGAGTTTCTGGAGCCCTGGCCGTCCAGAGGGCCCTTACCTGAGTGACTGTACAGACAAAGGCACCTCTGCCTTCTCCCTGTAAGGAGAGGGACCATCCCAGTAGGTTGAGAAACAGGGCTGGTCGGCAGGGAGGGGGTGTCAGACAGTGGGCTTTGGGATGAAGGAGTAGGAACTGGCAGGTGAGGGAGGCACATGAAGGGGAAAGTGGGCTCTCACCTGATGCCCTCCAGCATCTCCTTCAGGGTCAAGGGGTCAATCTGGTCCTGTGCCACAACAGGAAGAAGGTAGAGCCTGTGAGCTCCAGAGTCAGGCAGGGAATGAGGCCCACCTGCAGCGGCCACCTCTGCCTTTTTGCTCTCATCCCCCGTGTCATTTACCTCTTTGGCCTGATTCCAAAGGTCTTGTTCCAGGGGGTTTGTAGGCAACAATGGCAGGCTGAACTTGAAGTAGGGCTTGAGATTCTTATACACATACACACAAGGGCCTGATGCGATTGCCAGTGCTGGTGTCCGGGGCTCATGTGACCCCACGAGGAAGCTGACAGCAGCGGCTGGCAGGTCAGGTAGCGGTTTTTGGCTCATCAGTGTGTGTCCTTTAAGCACCTTCAGGCGAGGCTGCCGCCCATCTGGGCCAAGGTCTCCCATGGCCAGCTGCAGAGAGAGGCTGGCTGATTCCAGGCTTAGGGTCTAAAGACACCCCTATGTCCCTCTTCTTATGCTTAGCTTTTTACTGGTGCACATCCATACATACTCAGAGTGTATCACAGGTGGGTGGGAGGAGGGCAAAGGCTTTGCAAGCTGTGTGACCTTGGGAAAAATGATTTCCTGAGCCAGTTTTCCCACCTGCAAAATGGGAATACCTACCACATGACAGGGGCTTCCCAAGTGGTGCTAGTGGTTAAAAAATAAATAAGTAAACCTGCCTGCCAATGCAGGAGACCTCAAAAAGATTCAGGCTCAATCCCTGCTGGGTCAGGAAGATCTCCTGGAGGAGGGCATGGGAACCCACTCCAGTATTCATGCCTGGAGAATTCCATGAAGAAAGGACCTTGACAGGCTAGTCCATGGGGTCGCACAGAGTTGGACAAAACGATAGCAACTTAACACGCACCCATGCACCCTGCAGGGCACTTGTAGTGAAAATCAAAGGAGACAATGAAGGACAGGACCTAGTGAGGAACAGGGGGCAGCTGGTGCTTTCAGTATTTGCTCAGTAAACGTCTCTTCGGGGCCTGCTCCATGCCAGACACTGTTCTACACACTGGGACAATGACTGAGGTCAGTGGGGGGCCTGAAACTCCTATCTGGCTTCCAAACGGGAAAGGAGCAGAACCAAGGTGCAGAGTGGGACGTGCTCTAGCAACCCACAAAGGAGAACCAAGCCCTTGTCTTTCCACCCTCCAAGCCCCTGCAGCTGCCGTGCAGGCCCGTTCTCCTGAGTGAAGCCCGCAAGGCCCCTCTGGTCTGGATCCCAACAGGCTTCCTATCACTTCCCCTTCCATGCTATGCTCCAGCCAGGATGCAGGCTGCCACAGAATGCCTGGATTCTGAGCATGCTCAGTGTGCTAGAAGCCACACCAGTAACTTCATGTACTCTTTTATTTAATCTGAGCAACAACCTGTGAGGTAGATACAATTATTAGCCCCATTTCACAAATGAGGAAACTATAAGGCTTAGAGATGTTAGGTAAAAGTCACACAGCTAGTAGGTGGTACAGCTAGGTCTTAAACCTACGTCTGTCTGAATCCAAAGCCAGTGGTCTTGGGACTTCCCTGGCAGTCCAATGTTTAAGACTCTGCCTTCCAATGCAGGGGGCAGGGGTTTGATTCCTGGTTAGGGAACTAGGGTCCCACATGCCGCAGGTTACAGCCAAAAATTAAAAAAACAAAGCCAGCGGTTTTAACTACTATTTTATATTGGCTTCAACTTTCTACTGTTCAATTTCAGTTCAGTTCAGTCGCTCAGCCGTGTCCAACTCTTTGCGACCCCATGAACCACACAGCATGCCAGGCCTCCTAGTCTATCACCAACTCCTGGAGTCCACCCAAACCCATGTCCATTGAGTTGGTGATGCCATCCAACCATCTCATCCTCTGCTGTCCCCTTCTCCTCCTGCCCTCAATCTTTCCCAGCATCAGGGTCTTTTCCAATGAGTCAGCTCTTTGCATCAGGTGGCCAAAGTATTAGAGTTTCAGCTTCAACATCAGTCCTTCTAATGAACACCCAGGACTGATCTTCTTTAGGATGGACTGGTTGGATCTCCTTGCAGTCCAAGGGACTCTCAAGAGTCTTCTCCAACACCACAGTTCAAAAGCAATTTCCCCTCTGCAAATACGCTGTGAGTTTGCAAGCGACTCTGCCTCTGTCTGTGCAGTTCTCTCTGCCTGATGCCCTCCCCTCTTCCACGCCTTCTTGACATACTTCATTCATCCTTCAGCACAGTTCACATAGCACTGCCTCCTTCTGCCTCCAGTTTAGGGCAGAGGAGCCTGACAGGCTGCAGCTCGTGGGGCTGCAAAGTCGGACACAATTGAGCAACTAGGCACATGTGGTCTGTGATTTCTCTACCCGTCACTGCTGTCAACCCAGCACCAAGGATACACCAGGTGTTCAGCCAACATTGTGGATGAATCAAGGACAGTATCCGTATTTCCTTCTGACTATGGACTGATTGATTTCTCAGGTTAGTGTCTGCCCAACAACTCACACGCAGTAGAGGTTCAGTGTGTGTGCTAGTCACTCAGTTGTGTCCGACTCTTTGCAACCCCATGGACTGTACCCCACCAGGCTCCTCTGTCCATGGGATTCTCCAGGCAAGAATACTGGAGTGGACTGCCATTCCCTTTACCAAGGGGTTCACTGTATGCTTGCTAAATTGTTGCATGCTCTATGGACAGACATTTGGGGCACAAATCTGGGACGAATCTTACTGCACTGTCCAAGCAGGACATGACTCCTTTCTAGCTGCCTTCGTAACGTATCCATTGCAGGTTCACTGCCCTTGGCGAGGGCTGAGCTGTAACGGAACATGTGATGGGGAATTTGACAGACCCAGGTCTGCCACCTTTTACAAACTCAGTAAACTCAGCCTTTTGGAATCTATTTTCCCACTAACAAAATAGGGCACGAATCTGGGACGAATCTTACTGCACTGTCCAAGCAGGACATGACTCCTTTCTAGCTGCCTTCGTAACGTATCCATTGCAGGTTCACTGCCCTTGGCGAGGGCTGAGCTGTAACGGAACATGTGATGGGGAATTTGACAGACCCAGGTCTGCCACCTTTTACAAACTCAGTAAACTCAGCCTTTTGGAATCTATTTTCCCACTAACAAAATGGAGATAAACAATATCTATGTATGTGAAAATGCTTCAAAGAGAGTCTAGTCCAGAAATGAGTACTCAATATATGTTAACTTCCTTTCTTTTAGCTCAATAATTTCTCAACCTTAAAAAAAAATCTGTGCCTTAAAATTTTATTTTATTTCTTTACTTATCTTTATATTTTTATCTTAATTTTAAATTTAATCTTTTTATTATGGAAAAATTTCAGTCATATACAGAAGTAGAGACTCATATAACGAACCCTCCAGCTTCAAGATGATCAGCTCATAGCTAACCTTAAAATGTATACCCTTTTGATAAACATAAAACTCTTGTTTCCTCCCTTCTAAATTCCCTCCAGATTCTAACGCCCCACCCCCAACCATGGGACGTATCCTTCCAGCGAAGAATTAACGTCAACATAATGAAGAGGCTTTGTCTTAGTATAATCTCCAGCAGCATTTTGTTTAGCTGTACTTTCTGCAGTCTGTCATATGAAATCAACAAGTTCTCTCCACTCTCACGTTAATAATAAAGTGCAACACTAAATGTGCTTTTTCAAAGTGCACGTGAATTCCAGACTACGTTGAGCTTCTTTGGAACTATCAGGAAACCTCACCTCTGGGGTGACAGGCTTACCTTGTACTCCCCGTCCCCGTGAAAATCGGCCAGCGCTGGAAAACATAAAAAGGGCCATAAACCAGGGTCTCAGCATCCTAGAAGCTTAACTAGAGGACAATCTGACACCCCAGTCTCCCCAGAACCGGGGTTCCTGGTCCCAGAGACTCACCCAGGCAGGCGGAAAAGGTGTGGATGTTCGCCATGGGATCGCTGAGTGAGTCCAGCCATTTCGAATTGGCCTCACTGCTGGGAGAAGAGGGACAGAGTTGGGGCACGGGGGCGAGGGCGGGGAGATGATGAATTCCAAAGGAAGGAAGAACATTTTGCGGGAACTGGTTTCTGGAATGAGGTGTGTAGGGAGCTCTGAACTAGGGGTACAGAGTCTGGGTCCAAGTTCCGGCTCCCCCACCGCAGCACTCTAGTCACCCCACACACCCATTCACTCCCTGGGTCTCAGTTTCCCTCTGTGATCTTTAAAGGACTGCCAGCGCTGCTGACTCGCAGGAGCCCAGATCCCAGGGACCGGGGCACCTCTTTACATATGTAGGAAAAGGGTCTCAAGGATCCCAGCTTTCACCTCTCGCCTTTGCCGCCGTCTGAATCCGAAGAAGACGTAGCAGCCATCTTCCCAGGCGTCACCCTGGCAACCGGCTGTGGCTAGCCGCCGCGCAGCGCCCAAAAGCGCCCGGGTTGGGGGGAAGCTCTCACGTCAAGGTTCCGGGCGCTCAACTTTCCGGCCCGGGACAGAGAGGCAGCTGAGCAAGGTGCACTGGTCCTTACCCGGGTTTCTACCAGCTGAGATGCAATCCCTCGTTCCGACTTATATAATTTATCTCTGATTCTTCCCATCAGGAGTTTCTAGGCCCTGCACCTGTGGCTCAGCCACGGGCCCCTAGAGCTTTGAGGCCTGGAGAGGTGCCCTTCTTCGGTTTATCAACAGCAAAACTAACTCGTCCGCTCATCCTCACGGTTAACTGGGTAGAAAGGGGCGGGGGGCGGGGGGGCACATCCTTTATTCCCTGCTTACTCTCGAGGTCTAGGATAGAGAAACAAAACACAAAGGTTAAGGGATTAGCTCCTGGCTTCCCTGGTGGCTCAGTGGTAAAGAAACCATCTGTCTGCCAATGAAGGAAACACCTGTTCCATTTAGAAAAAGATCTGGTCTGGGAAGATCCCACATGCCACAGAGCAGCTGTGTCGGCGGCAACTTCTGACTCTGCCCCTCTGTGGCAAGTACTGAAGACCGAGTCCTAGAGCCTGTACTCCAGCAGCCAAAAGTAGATTAAAAGGAAAAGAGACAGATTAAATTCTAGGACTGAGGTGTTCCAATTTGTTTCGTTGTTGCTGTTCAGTCTTGTCTGACTCTTTGCGACCCCACAGACTACAGTAAGCCAGGCTTCCCTGTCCTTCACTATATCTGCCGGAGTTTGCCCAAACTCATGTCCATTGAATCAGTGATGCCATCCAACTCTCTCATCCTCTGTTGCCCTCTTCTCCTCCTGCTTTCAATCTTCCCCAGCATCAGAGCCATTTCTAATGCGTTGGCATTTCACATCAGGTGGCCAAAGTAATGGAGCTTCAGCTTCAGCACCAGTCCTTTCAGTGAATATTCGGGATTGATTTCCTTAAGGAATGACTGGTTTGATCTCCTTGTCCAAGGAATTCTCAACAGTCTTCTCCAACATCACTATTGGAAAGCATCAGTTTTTCAGCTCTTAGCCTTCTTTATGGTCCAACTCTCACATCCATGCATGACTACTGGAAAAACCATAGCTTTGACTATATGATTAAGTAGAGTTGCCACTTTTGTTGGCCAAGTGGTATCTCTGCTTTTTAATATGCTGTCTAGGTTTGTCATATCTTTTCTTTCAAGGAGCAAGCCTCTTTTAATTTCATGGCTACAGCCATGATCTTAGTTCCAGTTTTTAGGTTCTTTAAAATAGAAGAAAAGCCATGAGTGAGGATGGCAAAAATCATGTTATGTTCACCCATGTGACTCTGCATATCCAGCTTTAGAGGTGACGGCAAAATCTTGTTGCGGACGGGAGCCTAAAAATGACCCTCCTTCCCCCTCCCTAGGACTTGATCCTACCACCCTGCTGGGAGCAAATGAGACGTGAGGCCAAGGCCAGGAAGAACCACACAAATTGCGAAGATGGTGGTTTCCAATATTTATTTTTCTGGTTATAAAAGTAATACATGAAGAGCACTGGATTGGGAGAGGTTTTGAATCCTGCAGGATTTAGAGAGGTCACTTTCTCAGAACGTATATTTCCTCATCTGGGAAGCCGGACGAGGAGCCTTGCCCACCCTGCAGAAGGCAGCGGAGATCAAATGAGATAACACAGGGGAAGCATTGGTAAGCTGGAAAGTGCTGACAACTGAAAGGGCTTAGTGTCACCACCCCGGGCTGAGGTAGCACCAAGGTCCAGGCTCCTGCCCCTCTCCTGGGCCCACAAAAAGGGGGCCACTTACAGCCTTGGTTTGATCAAATCGGGGAGGGGCCTCACAGGTGCCTTAAGCCTGGCCAGATAGGGCTTCACTGGGGCCCCTTCCAGCACTGGGCATCAGCTGTGGCCAGCTGGGTGAGGATCTTCTCCAACTCGGGCCCATCCTCTAAGAAGCGCTCAGAGAAGGATCGGTGAGGCCTGCAGCCGAGGCCTCATACTCAAGAAGTTGTACTTCTGAGCCTGGGGAGGAGATGGAGAAAAAAACAGCAGCAGGAAAAGGTTTTAATAGGGAAACAGAATCATAATCGTAATCATAGAAGCCGCTTGTTGTTTTCCTGAGTTTTTACCGTGTGCCAAAAATTGTGCTCAATATTTCATTATCTAACTGACTCCATAATCCTATGAGACAGGAAACATTAAAGGGGGAGTATTCAATGAATTGCTGCATTCATTCATTCACTTAATAAAGAGTTACAACAGTGCCATGTTAGGTGAAACAGACACAGTCCTTGCCCTCCAGGAGCTTACAGTCTGCTTACAGGAACTGCTTCATCTCCATCTACTTTGGGACCCTGGGCAAGTTTCTTAACCTAAGCCTCAGTTTCCTCATCTGGGAAGTGGGGGCAAGCACAGTACATCTCTCAAGAAGCTGTGGTGATTAAATATAATATAATGGGTGGAGGGCACACTCACCAAGTGCTAGCTATCATAAGCATCACGATCTCTGAAACCACTTCCTCATCTGTCAAATGGGGCTGTGACACCTATCTAACCTATGTGGTGTTCCTGAATACTCATGGGAAGCACTTCCTTCTAACACCCCTCCACTTCTCTACCTGTTCACAGTGCCTCATTGTACTCTGTGGCCTTATGGGATGTATACAGCTAAGAGCACAGGCTCTGAGCTCGGATGGCCCGAGTTCAAATCCTGGTCCTGCCAGCCACTCTGTGTGACCTCAAATACACAGCCCCTCTGTGTCTCAGTTTCCAGCTGAAAAAGGGGAAACTTCTTCATTTAAGTTGTTGGGAGTTGATCCGTGAAGAGTTTTTACCCAGACTCTGGCACATGGAAGTCCTCAAAAGTGAGTTATTAATACAATCACCACCACCATCACCTTTGAAAATTCAACCTGTTCTTTGGGCCTCAAAGTTTACCCCCTACTTCCTCCCAGACCCACCTTTCCCCAATTCTCTCAAAGGTAGATATGATCTTCCCTTCTCTAAGTGTTCAGACCACTGTTTGTGTCTTTTGGGCACCCATGAACACTTCCCTTGTAAGACCATTTCTCTGTCTTATTCCCAATGGTCTGAGAATGACTTGAGGTGAGGAGTCCATCCCCAAGGTCTGCCCAGAGCTGGACAGTCAAAGCAATGATGATCTTGTCCATGTAATGGGCACTTGTTGGGAGCCTGCTATAATCCACTCACTCACTCAGTGACAGGCACTGAGCGGCTCCTGTGGGCCAGGCCCTGTGCTAGGTGCGGGGGACGTGCTGTTCCTGTTGCCATGGAGAGGAGCAGACAGGAAAATGGCACAGTGACAGCCGCCATGAAGAAGAGGAAGCTGGGTGATAGCTCAGAGGGTGTGCCTGCAGGGTGGCGAGCCAGGGGAGAGGGCTGGCAAACCCATGACACCTCTGGAGCTCAGAGTGGCGTTTATATTGTTTTTTAACTTTTTTAAAGTGTTTTTTAATTTTAATTATTCTTATTTTTTTTGGCTGCACCATTCGACTTGCATGGGGGATTGAAACCAAGCCCCGGCAGTGAAAGCACTAAGTCCCAACCACTGGGCCACCAGGGAATTCCCTAGAATTTGGAATAAACCTTTTACATGCTTTTTCCTCACCAGGAGGAGGTAAGAATTTCATTTAACCTTTACAGCTTCCTATAACTATCGTAGTGAGGAGTAAATGCTCTTAATCTGACTCTTGGTCCCTTCAGTAAAAAGCTGTAAGCCTTGAGTAACTGAGTCTCTGTGCCTTGGTTTCCTTACCTGTAAAATGGGGGTAAGAATACCTATACCATAGCGGGTATTGTGAGTATTTAAAGGGTTAATCCATGGAACACACTTAGAACTTGAAGGAAGGACTCAGGTTCTTTAGTGTCAGCACACAATCCACATGGGCTTTATGAATGAAGACACGCAAGCTCAGCAAGGTTAAGTGAATAGGGCAGGGTGCAGGGCAGTTCTGAAGCTCATGTTTTAACCACAGCCTGGCACCACCTCGTCTCAAGCGCCTCCCGTGCCAGTGTCAGGAAATGTGAGGCAAAGGATGAGAGGAGAGTGAATGCAGCAGGGTGCTGGCACCTCCAGGACTGAACACAGGCCCCGGGCACGTAAGCACTGAGTCTTAACCGCCGGAATGCCAGGGAATTCTCCAGAGAAGAGTTTAGGCTAAACCTCTGAAATGCTCTCTCCTCACCAGGAGGAGGTAATTATTGCACTTAACTCTCACACCCATGACTATGGAGGCGCAAACGCTCTTAGTACAAAAGGTACAAGTGTGTGGCCGACAGGGTCAGGGCTTTTGGGAACGGCAGGATCACTTGAGAAGGGGAGAGGGGCCATGGGGCTGCTGACCTCTGCTCTGACTTGACTGCTCTCAGCCCGCTGGGTGCCTCCTCTCTGCCTCACCTGACCTCGCTCCTGGTCCCCACTAGGCCTGACTCTCCAGCACGATGCCTGCTCTCCTCTGAGGCCCGGGGTGTGTCTGTTTCACTAGCCCCTGCTCTGCTGGCCGCCCTCAACCTTCTGTTGCCATCTCACAAGCAGCCTGTGTGTGTGTGTGTGTGTGTGTGTGTGGCGGGGGGGGCAGCCTGACCCTGTGTGTGTGTGTGTGTGTGTGCGTGCGTGCGTGCGTGTGTGTGTGCGTGTGTGTGTGTGTATGTCTGTGTGTGTGTGGCGGGGGGGTGGCCTGTGGTGGTGGTGGACGCGAAGGTGTGGGCCTGAGGTATGGCATGGGGAGGACTGGGCTGGGAGGGAGAGGGCAAGACAGGAGCCATCTGGAGTAGCCTTTCCTGAGCTCCGGGGTCAGTTCCAGGCCTCCTTTGTGCTCCTGGAGGGCCCTCTATCACAGGGCCCAGGAGTCCATTACCTTCGAGGCGAGTGTTGGGTTGAACGATGAGCTTCCGGGCTTCCTTGCGAGCAGCACCGTGTCCCTGAGGGAGAGGAAACACTCGGGGGGCGCATCGGTGACCGCCGCATAGCCCTCATACAGGGCCCGGCCTCCGGCTACGTCCCCCGTGGACTTCAGCACCTGTGGGAAGGCAGAGTTAGTGCCTTTGGATGGACGCCCTCCGTGCATTCACGGGGCTTTGCCAAGAGCCACAGCCAGCAGCCCTGCCCCGGACCGCATCTGCTGTCTCGTGGGCATGCAGATCACGTGTTAGCACTGAGCAGGGTCCATAATAAGGTGAAGCTAAAGGTTCCCTTTGATTGTCTCACTTGAACTGTACACAAGGAGGGTAGTAACATTATCTTCTTTTTTAAAACTTTATTTTTTTACCATGACAAATGTTCAGCCAATATATTCTTGAGTGAAATTCACTCAGTTGTGTCCAACTCTTTGCAACTCTGCGGACTATGGCCTGCCAGACTCCTTTGTCCATGGAACTTTCCAGGTAAGAATATTGGATTGGGTGGCCATTCCCTTCTCCAGGGGATCTTCTCGACCCAGGAATTGAACCCAGGTCTCCTGCACTACCAACAGATTCTTTACCACTTGAGCCACCAGGGAAGCCCAATATATTCTTAGTGTTCAATAAATACTTTTTCTTGGTTGCATGGTATGTGGGATTTTATTTCCCCGACCAGAAATTGAACTCTCCCTGCAGTAGGAGCTCAGAGTCAACCACCGAAGTCCCCACCCTCTTTTTAAAATAAAACATTCAAATAAAAAACATTTTATTTCAAATAAAAAAAAATACAGTACCTACCTTATAAAGAATGACACCCACACCACCATCACCCAGCTTAAGAGCTATTCACATCATCCCTCCCTGACTGCACCCCGTGGCCTCCCCCGCATGAGGAATCAGCACTTGACTTTGTGCTTATTAGCCTCTTGTTTTCCCTGAGGTTTACTCTCAATTCATGCTACATTTTTGCCCACATCCTGTGATTTGCTTTTTCTGCTCAAACTACGCCTGAGATCCGCCTGTGTTTGTGAGTGTAGTATATAGCCCCATAGCTATACTTACAAACTGACACTTACACACCACAGTCCTGTCTCTTCCACTGTTGCTATATAACCTGTGGTTTTTGCCCTCCGAGGCTGTTCTGGACGTATTGTGTCTCCTGGTGATCAGGGGCAGGTTTTCCCAGGAGAATCAAGGTCTGGATAATGCTCATCCTTAAAGGATGATGCCTGCATTGTTTTCCAGACTTGCTGCACCTGTTTTCACTCCCAGAGGCAAGGGGGTGGCAGTCCATCCGGCTCGGCTCACCAGGGTGATGTTGACAGGTTTTCATGTTGCCTAGCTGGTGGGTGGAAATCTCATGCGGTTTCAGTTGTGTTTTCCTGATGACTAATGAGATGGAACAACATCCCACAAGTTGGTGGGTTATTTATTTTCCTCTTCAGTTCATGAGTTTTGCCTGTTTTTCTGTTAGGCTGTTTTTTCTTCACTTTTTTGGGAAAGTTCTTTATATATTTAGCTGCTAACCTTTTGTTAACTCATATGTGATAAACACCCTATCCTAGTTTAAGATGCATCTTCTCACCTTCTTTATGGTAAGTTTTGATGAATAAAGGTTATCATTATCAGTATTTCTTGTCCACATTGTGAAATCTTAGTTCCCTGACCAGGGATTAAACCCAGGCCCCCAGTATTGGGAGTACAGACTGAACCACCAGGGAAGTCTCCCTTCTCCATGTCTCTTAATTTCTTCTAAATTTTCTATCTTTGTGTCTCTGTGGTACATACTCTGGGCATCCCTGGTGGCTCAGATGGTAAAGAATCCACTTGCAATGCAGGAGACCTAGCTCAACTCCTGGGTCGGGGAGATCCCCTGGAGAAGGGCATGTCTACCCACTCCAGTATTCTCGCCTGGAGAATCCCATGGACAGAGGAGCCTGGCAGGCTCCAGTCCACGGGGTCGCACAGAGTTGGACACAACTGAAGTGACTTAGCATACATGATGCAGGCTCTGTAACTTCTCTTATCTTCAGCTGGATCTAAAATCTGTTTAAGCTGCCTATTTTTAGTTTCAGTGATTATAAAGATTAGGACTAAGAGATCTAGTTGGCTCTCTTCCAAATAACTGACATTTGTGGCTCTGATCCTTACTTATTCTGCCAATTTGCCGCTGGCAAAGTAGGACTCCGACTAGAGCACCCTCTGGGTAAGCCTCCTCCTCTTAGGCCCAGGGGTAGAATGATTTTCCCTAGCTCTGCAGGAATTAAAACTGACTGGGAACTCCTGGGGGAAGGTTAGAGAGACTGTCTCACCTTTCTCTCTTTTGCATAATACTTAACACCCAGCGTGTGAACATAGATTCATGAAGTGGACATATTAGCCACCAGGAGCTTCAACCAGAGAGCTGGTGACAGGGGTGTCCACGGGAGCCAGGTGGTATCATGTGTGAGTGACTAAGGCAGGTACAAGAAACAGGACGTGGACCTGGCAGACTGGAGAGTGGAGCACGTGTAGACAGCCAAACGCAGTGGCCACGGCTCAGTTCCAAGGAGTTAAGTCTATTGATGGCAGACCCTCCAAGAAGCCAGAAATACAGATTTATATCTCACCTCATCAGTTTTTACAATATGGGTGAGCCAAAGCTATGATTATTTGTAATCCCGTGGCTGAAGGCTTTCCCTCCATCTTCCCTGCTGGCTAGCTCTTTGCTGTGCTCTTGGGTTTTCCTAGGGGGCTAGTGAAAGAAACAGCTGCATCAAAAAATGCTTCCATGTTCTATATCTCCTGTGCCATGTGCCGTATCTCCATCTCCTGTTCCATGTTCCGTGTGATCTGTAAAGCCTCTGCTGTGGACACTGTCCATTCTGCGAATGAATGATCCTGGACAATGATCCACCTGCTTCAGTCTCTAAGACGGAATGCTCTGTGTTCAGTCACTACTAAGTCACAGTTCAATAGTGGCCTAGGGTTTGGTGGATTTGATTCCTTTATCTAGTGACATTATTATTATTAATACACTGTTTTGGAATAATTTTAGATTTACAGAAAGGCCACAAAGATAGCCCAGAGAGTTCCCATGGGCTCCTGGTCCAGTTTCATCTGTTGTCAACATTGGGCAAAATGTGTACGTTACTCTTAACTGAACTCTAGACTTTACTGAGCGTTCACTCATTTTCCCACGACTGTCTGTTTTCTATTCCACAATCAAATCTGGGACATGGCACTGCCTTGGGCATCTAATATTTTTTCATTTCTAATTTTATTTTACTTTCATGGCCAAACACATATCTTTTAAGGAAAAATGCCTTAAATCCCTTCTGGAAATAGGTGGGAGTATAATTGTAGAGAGATATTTGCTGAATTGAAGGCTGGGCCTTCTTCAGGTTGGCAAAGCCAGCAGGACCCTGTTCTGATGGAAGGCACTGCCCAGTAAGGAGTGGGTCACCATCAGGGGTTCTCCAGCCTTGCTGAGTGTCAGGATCACCCGGAAGGCTAGTAAACATGCAGGTTCTGGGGCCTTGCACTCAGAGTTTCTGAATCAGGGGATCTGGAGTGGGGCCTGAGAATCTGCACGTTCTGGGTGCTGCTGCTGCTGTTAGTCCCTGGACCACACTTGCTGTCACACCGGCTTGGATAACATGATTTTTATTGCTTTGCTGCTGCTGCTGCTAAGTCACTTCAGTCATGTCTGACTCTGTGTGACCCCATGGATGGCAGCACACCAGGCTCCCGTCCCTGGGATTCTCTAGGCAAGAACACTGGAGTGGGTTACCATGTTCTTCTCCAGTGCATGAAAATGAAAAGTGAAAGTGAAGTCACTCAGTCATGTCAGACTCTTCGCGACTCCATGGACTGCAGCCTACCAGGCTCCTCCGTCCATGGGATTTTCCAGGCAAGAGTACTGGAGTGGGGTGCCATTGCCTTCTCCATTTTATTGCTCAGTTCCGTATATATGTTGTTTCATTGAATTCCTGCCAAGTGAGGCAGGTGATGTATTTAACAGATGAGAAAAGTGGAGGGCAGCAAGGCAATTACACAGCTGGTTAGTCCTGGCACCAGAACCCCAAAAGGTCTCCTGACTCTAAACATCCCAACATGGGAGAGAAACCAGGGCTGCAGTGGACACTGTCTTTCCCTCCTTCACTCACCAAGCTCCAGGCTTCCTCCTTTTTGTCCCTCAACCCACTAAGCTCCTTCCAGTCCCAAGACCAGCTTTTATGCTGTTTCTTCTGCACTCAGATCTTTTCACAGCTGCTTCCTCCTTGGCACTCTCATTTCCGGCTTAAACACAACCTACTCCAAGAAGCCTTCCCTGTTACAGAGTGTACAGCCAGGCTGAGTTGGAGGGAGCCTCCGAGGCAAGATGCCTCTGCTTACCTGGAGTCTCCGCAGGAACCTCTCCAGGGCAGGTTTGCCCACTGTCCGGATCTTGTCTCGGTCAAGGCGGACCCGGGCATCGGGGCGCCCATCAGAGCCTGTGGTGGGAGTGACGGTAACCAATCCCTCGCCAGCCTCCAGCAAGACCCTCAGGATCACAAACCGGGCCTGCATGTGGGCCTGCCAGGGCCAAAGAGAAAGGAATCATTTGTAGGTCCAAGATAAGAAGTATCGAGTTGGCCAAAGAACTTGTTGAGGTTTCTCCTTAAGATGTTGCGGGGATGATCTTTTTGGCCAACCCAGTATCAAGAGTTTGTTCCAAGGCCTTATGTATCATATTTGCTTGCTAACTGTCAATCATTATTGTCATTTTATCCTCCCCCACCTTGTGGGTCCTTTAGTGTTTAATTCCTCTCCCCTCAAATTCTTCCCTTCTCTCTCACAAGGAAGGGCAGGCTGCCCTGGGGCATGGGGAGGCCATTTCCAGGCAGGACCCAGAACCTTGCGCCCCCTCGTCACCCACCCTGCTCTCTTCTGCTCCACACCCTGCCCTGATGACAGCAGTTACCCCAGAGGGTTCCTTGCTCCCTTGAGCCACTTTCTCCTCCACAATCCTGTTTGCAGGCAGTTCTGTAGGATCAAGAGGGCATCATAATCCCCAGTTTACAGATGACAAAACAGAAGCCCAGAGAGGTGAAGTGACTTGCTCAGAGTCACACAGCTGGTAAGAGAGAACAAGGACTAACCCAAGTTTCCTGACTCTAAAATATGTATTCTTTTGATGACCCAATATTGCCTCCTCAAAACAGACTTCAGTGACTTTTTAAAAGATTTCTATTGCTTACCCTGTTTCTTTCTTTTTTTTTTTTTAATTTTTGCTCTGAATTTCCTTTTTTTTTTAAATTAATCAATTAATTTGGCTGCCCCAGGTCTTCATTGTGGCATGCAGAATCTTTAGTTGTGGTATGTGGGATCTAGTTCCCCAACCTGGTATTGAACCCAGGCCCTCCGCAGCAGAAGTGCAGTCCTAGCCACTAGAACACCAAGGAAGTCCCTGCCTACCCTGTTTCCAAAGTACATCTCATAGCCAAACAGCCTAGCCTAATGGCTTTGGAGGCAGCTTGCTTGGATTCAAATTCTGACTCTGTTACTTGCCAGCAAGCTACTTAATCTCTTTGTGCCTCCATTTCCTCACCTCTAAAATGAAGGTAATAACAGTACCTACCACCTAGGTTGACACTGGGGACAAATGGGTCAGTTCATATAAACTGGTTAGAACCTAGTGGCACAGAGTGAGTGCTCTGCATCATCTGTTAGTGGTCAGAGTAACATCATCTCATCTGATTCTCCCTTAAAGGTGGGCAAGAAGATGATTACTCCCATTTTACAGGCAGGAACACTGAGGCTTACGACAGTGATGCGACTTGCCCTCGCATGTGGTAGAGTTTGGGATCAACCAGTTCATGTGTCTTGTAGGTACAGCTGTCCCATCCCTACACCCAGAATCCTGGTCTTGGTCCCCAGGACAGACCCTTCCCTCCTGAGGGGTCCCCCAGCCCCTACCTGTCTCCAGCTGGAGGCCTCAGGGGTGTAGAACTCCAGAGCAAGCAGCCCAGCCCGAACCATGTTGAGCCAGTTTACGTAGACCACATCTTCCGCATCAGCCCCCTCAAAGCCAAAGATCCTGGGGGAGGGAGGGAAGAGGTAGGGGAGCAGGGTCAGAGGCGGCCTGGGCCCTGCCCTCCCTGCCAGCACCCTCATCCACAGAGGAGCCCCCCGACGCCCCCATCCGGGGCTGCAGCTCATACTCCAGCACTCGGGGGTGGAGGCAGAGATAGAGGCCCACGCTCTCCGCTCGGCACTCTTCGTAGCTGGAGGCGATGGTGCTGAACTTGCTGTCCCAGGTCTCCCCACTCCGGTACCAGCTCTGGATCTGGGAGGGGGAGCCCAGGAAGCAGGCTTTAGGGGAGGCTGCCACTCTACCTGGGCCCCCCTCCCCATACCCTGGAGCTCCACCCAGGCCACCCTCACCTGCTCCCCCGTCTCCGGGTTGATCACGGTCTCCTGGTCGAAATTGAATGCTCCTTTCTCATCCTGCAGGAGAAGGGTCATGAACGTTGGGCAGGTGAGGGTGGGGTACCCCAGGGCCCAGGTTAGGCCTTCAGCCGGGGATCCAAGGGGCTCAGAAAGGCAGCCAGGGAGCAGCGAGCAGACAGCAGGAGAGGCAAGTCCATGACATGTGGTGGCCTCCACACCTGCTCTGTGACACCTCTCAGAGCCCCCAGAGGTAGAAGAACCTGAGGCACCTACCCCACTGCACAGAGATTGACACTATGGGCTGCGGATCAGGGAGAGAGACGTGCAGAAAGTCACGTGAAGACCCAGATCCAGTATCTCCAGAGCCCAGCTGGAGATGTCCCAGTGGGTGGGCCACGAGGCCTGGTGGCTCCTCACCTTTGCGGTCCCTCTGCTGCAGAGAACCACAGCACGTGATTCTCTGCCTTGAAAGCAGCACCCTCACCATCCTCTCCATGTGCCAAGCGTCATGCGTGCACTAGCCTTTTAACCCTTTAAGTCATCTTCCTAGGAAGGTTCTATTATTATCCCGCTTCACAAAGGAGGAACCTAAGGCTCAGAGACTAAGAACCCCAGAGCAGAATTAGAGCACACAATATCTGTGCACAATGTCTCTTAACAACAACACTCATTTCCAGAGGGCCTACTGGGTGCCAGGCAAATCCCAGGGCTTCACCTTTATTCTTCACAAGAGCCATACAGTAGGAGTCAGGAAACCCATTTTACAGATGGGCCAACTGAGGCTCAGAGAGAGGACATGACTGAATAAGACCACAGAGGGGCTATGTTTGTCGCCACTTCCCTGGGACTTCGAAGCCAAGACAAAGCCCAGTGCTCCCCCCATCAGTTGCCCTCTGGATCTTCTGACTTCCAGGCCCAACTGATCCCCATTCAAGGAGGCAGCCGTGCCCCCAAGAGGAGCAGACCCCACCCAGCCTGCCTCCAGTCCTCCCATCTGTGCAGTCCACAGTGGTCTCCGCCTGGCCTGCTAACCAGGCTGTTTCTCATATTCCCTGAGTAGGTGCTGAGGGGATTCCAGCCACTCTGGCTAGCCCACAGGAAAGGGGGAGCTCCCTACAATACCTGGAAAAGTACAGGTTCCAGGGAACAATAGTGCAAAGACAGTGCTGCAGCCTCAGGACTGGGGGCATCCAGACACTGCCCCTGCCCGGCTTTTCTGCCCCCGAGGCTGCCTAGGTCATACCCTCAGGGCAGGCTTCCTGAGCCTGAGCCTCGCAAGCCTTCTGTGTGGGAGACTCTGGGTAGGGGGCCTCCGCTGGCCTGTCCTCCAGATCTCACTCAATCCTGGGACATCTTGAAGGAGGGTGAGACACTGAGAGCCAAGATTCAACCAGCTTCCCCACCCGGGGAGCTGATTATGGGGAAGAGGAGCCATAGGCCTAGAACTGGGGAGGGTCCCGCTGGTCCAGTACTGGCCCCTTATTCTCTCTTTTTTTTAAAATTTATTTATTTGGCTGTTCTGGGTCTTAGTTTTGGCATGCAGGATCGTTTAGCTGTGGGATCCTTAGCAGTAAGAAGGATCTTTAGCTGTGGCATGTGAACTTGGTTTCAGCACATGATCTAGTTCCCTGGCCAGGGATTGAACCCGGGCCCCTGCATTGGGAGCGCGGAGTCTTAGCCACTGGACTGCTGGGGAAGCCCCTGGTCTTGAGTTCTTACCTGCACAAAGAGCTTGCCGCTGCCGTGGCCCAGCAGCTCGTGCAGCCCCACCTGCACGTCAAAGGAGGGTCCCTTCCAGCGGATGTACAGGTCCTGCCAAGACAAGCAGAGACCCATGCTGCCCACTGCCCCACCACGGTCACACAGCCTGCCCACAGCCCCCGTGCCAGCCTGAGGGCCCATCGTGAGGCACACATCTGCTAAAGGTCTACCACCTGCCAGCCCCACACTGGGCACTGCAGAGCCCATCTCATCCTGGCAACAACCCATGAGGAAGGGGCTGCCTCCACTGTTTGCCGGCTGGGGAAACAGGCTCCAAGGACCCGAGGTCACACAGCGGGGAAGCAGAGCCGGGCCTGAAGCCCTGTCCTTTTTCCTGCTCTGGCCTGTTCCGCCCTCCTGGGTCAGCCGAGGTCAGGCCAGGCCCCGTGCCAGTGCCCACCTTGTCCTCCTCCTCCAGGAAGGTGAGTTTCTCCCGCTGCGTCGCATAGGCCACAGCCAGCACGTTTCCCAGGGACACGTTCTTAAAGCCTTCTGTCTGCCTCAGGTCATCATCTGGAGGTGGGAAGGGGACCAGGGAGAAAAGGGCAAGGGCAAAGGTCAAGGGTCACAGGCAAGGAGTCAGAGGGACAGGCTGGGGATGTAAGTGGAGCAGGGTGATGTGTGGCCAAGGCGAGTGCGTGGAGGGGGAGGGGGCGACTCTCAGTGGCGTCTCCTGGGGGGTTTGGGGAGCCCCCGTCTTGTTCGGGCAGGGATGGGGGGTGGGCAGGACCCTCCGGGGAAGCTCACAGTTGGGGATGTTGATGCCGGCGGGAATGCCGGAGCCGGCGAAGGTGAGAACGTCCAGGGAGGTGAAGTCGGGGGTGAGGAACTTGTCCTTCTCGAAGGCTGGGGGCCAAGGCAGCTCCTTGAGCAGCTGCTCCGCACTCGCCACCAGCCACTCAAACTTGGCGCTCATGGCCTTGTTCACCATGGCCACGAAGCCTGCGGGGGAGAGAGGGGCTGGGAGCGGGCAGGTCGGGGGACCCCACACCCTCCTCCTCTCCTCTAATGACCCTCCAGCCACTATGCAGGCACTGACTGCCTGCTGGGTGCAGTCAGCCTGTGCCGGCCACTCGGGAGAACCTGGGCCTGTGCTTTGCCTTCATGGAGGTCCCTGTTTGGGGGAGAGTAGGGTACAGAGAAAAGGCTCCGCTGAGTAACAACTGAGGTAGATCTTTTTAAACTTCTTAAAAATATTTTTGGCAATGCCAGGTGGCTTGTGGGATCTTAGTTCCCTGATCAGGGGCCACAGCAGGGAAAGCACGGAGTCCTAACCCACTGGAATGCCAGGGAGTGGCCTGAGATGGATCTTAAAGGGGTATGTGGAGAGTACCTCGTGGGTGATGGGGAACGGATCAAGGATCAGATGCCCAGTGGAAGGGACTATATGAGCAAAAAAGATGCTTTTCTTTCGGGGGGACTGTGAGCTGTCCTGCGTGGTAGAGCTCCTGGCTTACATGGTGGTGAGTGGGGCTGCTGCACTGGAGGGCTGGGGCTGATCCTTTCAGATTGAACACAGGTAAGAGTTCCTGGCTCAAAGCAGTATTTTCCAAATTGCACTCTACAGAACACATGTTCTATGAGAGCCTTCAAAAAGAAAGACCTCCCTGGTCAAAGAAGTTTGGGCAACACTATGTACTCTATCTCCAGCTTTTTAAAGGCTCTCAATGCACATTTGCATATTAAAGGTACTGAGGAGTCCTGCAAGCAGAGACTCTTTGCTGCTCCATACTGAATCTTCTTTTTTTTTTTTTGACTGTAGCATGAAGGATCTTAGTTCCCTGAATCTTTCTTCTTTTTGTTTTTTGGCTGTAGTATGCAGGATCTTAGTTCCCTGACCAGGGATCAAACCCATGTCCCCTGCAGTAGAAGCATGGAGTCTGAAGCACTGGACCACGAGGGAAGTCCCTGAATAATTCCTGTTAACGCTGCATAGACTACACCCTGGGAAAGCCTGACCTAGACTAAGGAAGGGGACAACCTTGGCCAAGGGATGGGCTTGGCAAAGGCTCCCTATCTGGATTCACTCTGTCTGATGAAACCACCACACCAGGGCAAGAAGAAAGGATGATTAAAATAGCAAAGCACAAAAAGCAAACTGGGGATTATTAAAAAAATCAGGGGACATCTATGTGATGGCACACCATGCAGCTGGCAGAGATGGAGTACAATACCAAATGTTATGGGAAATTATTTATGATATATTATGAATACTGTACACCTATTTAAAAGAATGTGGTAGGTCTATATATACTGATAGGAAAAGATATCCCAGATACAAGAGTAAGTGAAGAAAGCAAGTGACAGACTATACTGAATATAATCTCATTTACCCAGATGACTTAAAAGGAACATGTGTGTGTATGTATGTGTGCTGACAGAATGTGGTCCACTGGAGAAGGTAATGGCAACCCACTTCAGTATTCTTGCCTTGAGAACCCCATGAGCAGTATAAAAAGGCAAAATGATAGGATACTGAAAGAGGAACTCCCCAGGTCAGCAGGTGCCCAATATGCTACTGGAGGTCAGTGGAGAAATAACTCCAGAAAGAATGAAGGGATGGAGCCAAAGCAAAAACAATACCCAGCTGTGGATGTGACCAGTGACAGAAGCAAGGTCCAAGGCTGTAAAGAGCAATACTGCATAGGAACCTAGAATGTCAGGTCTATGAATCAAGGCAAATTGGAGTGGTCAAACAGGAGATGGCAAGAGTGAATATTGACATTCTAGGAATCAGCGACCTAAAATGGACTGGAATGGGTGAATTTAACTCAGATGACCATTATATCTACTACTGTGGGCAGGAATCCCTCAGAAGAAATGGAGTAGCCATCATGGTCAACAGAAGAGTCAGTACTTAGATGCAATCTCAAAAACCACAGAATGATCTCTGTTCATCTCCAAGGCAAACCATTCAATATCACAGTTATCTAAGTCTATGCCCCAACCAGTAATGCTGAAGAAGCTGAAGTTGAATGGTTCTATGAAGATCT
>SJYC01051551.1:0-16674 GCA_006408675.1 Madoqua kirkii | reverse complement strand
CCTGGAGTAGGAAATGGCAACCCACTCCAGTATTCTCGCCTGGAAAATTCCATGGACAGAGGAGCCTGGCGGGCTACAGTCCACGAGGTCACAAAGAGTTGGACCTGTCTGAGCATGCACATATGATCACGCCTGCCAGACATTTCATGACCTCAGCTAACTGGGGCTATAGGAGGCAGACCTCAAGCCACAGATAAGGGATGTCACTGAGTGGCTGAGCTGGGAGGTGAAACTGACACATGGACACCAGAGCCCAGCTGAAGCAGCTCTGATATTCTGTGTCCTCCTTCCCTGAGGCTGTCACAAGGCCCTTCAGCCTGGGATGGCGTCGGGGCGGCTAATCAGGGTATTCATGCTGACCCTTAGATAAGGATTCCCCAGTCTTCTCCACCTCAAGGACCCCTGATGCCTGTGCCTCTGGGCTCAAGCTGAGACCTGGGAGTGGCCGCCAGTGCCAAGGGGACCCCAACAAGCCACTACCCCGAGTTGCCCATCCCCCAAACCTGTGAGTCCAGAAAGTCTTGGGCTAGTTTGGCATCTTCCATGGTACAGTTCCCAGAGAAATAGGTGGTGATGCCCTGTCGGGGAAAGGGCAGAATAGAAATAGGAGTTGTTGCTGAGGTTGGAGCTGCAGGGGCAGCTGGTAAATTCCTTCCTGGCCACCCTCTCCAGCCTCAGACTTCCTGCACCTCTTAGCAGACTCCGAGGTCCCTCTCCATCTCTTTCCAGGGGAAGAAAATTGGAACACAAACAACACATTGGGCCATCCCCAGCCTTCCTACGGCTCTGCGCCAGCCTCTCACAGATGCACCCCTAAGGTTCGCTGCATCCCTCACCCCACGCAACTCCTAAGCAGCCTCCAGATGTGGGAAGCTTGGATCCCCTTCTTTCCAGCCCCCCGCCCCCAGCTCCCTCCAGCTCTCAGCTCATCTCTCCTTCCCTCCTCCTGGCACACAGCATCCTGGGATGTCAGAACTGGGAGGGCATTCAGAAAGCATTCCATCCAACCCACTTACTGAGGACGAAGCTGAGACTCGCCGTGGACAGCAGCTT
This sequence comes from Madoqua kirkii, assembly GCA_006408675.1. Classification (NCBI taxonomy): domain Eukaryota; kingdom Metazoa; phylum Chordata; class Mammalia; order Artiodactyla; family Bovidae; genus Madoqua; species Madoqua kirkii. The sequence continues at coordinate 15,621 of SJYC01051551.1, read as the reverse complement.
GGCCTCAGGCGTGATGGACAGCCCGCTGTCTCCCCATCATGTGCCCCTTCCTCCAGGCCAGGTGGCCCTCAACGATCCCCTCCACCCCCTAGCACGGCTGGGGCCTCACCTCTTTCCCTAGCCCGAGGTGTCGAAGCCTCGATTCCAGCGAGAACATGAGCTCCCCGCAGGTCTGCCAGAGGCCCTTAACTTCTTCCGGGTGCTGCTGAGCGGCTTCACTCCCCAGGATCACACGTTCCAGCTTCTCCTGCAGGGGAAGGGAGGTCCTTGGCCTGGCCAAGGCCACACCAACCAACCTGCCTCCCAGAGCCCCCCAGCCACCCCCAAGCTCTCCTCCCATAGTCTAAGACCTTCTGGTTCAGAGGGTGGTCAACAGACTGGCAGCACTGACCTTGCCAGAGAAAAGCAGAACCTCATACCTGCCTGCTCAAGCTGGCTGGGTCAGAGGCTGTATTTCAATAAGATCGTCAGGCCAGTCATGTGCAGAGTAGGGGCTGAGAGCCCTGGTGTAAGACCTGGGTCTGCCCCAGAAGGGCTCGAGCCCTGTGGTCCAGAGAAGGACTCCCTGCGTCCACTCTCCTCCACTGTCTCCAGGGGTGACCAACAGCCCCATCTCTGCAGCACCAAACGGTGCTCAGAACCCTTCCACAGCCTCCCTTCATTTGCCCTTCAGGTCAGCATGGCCGGGAGGTCGCTGCAGCACCCGGGAGAGCGGCTGACCCAAGGCTGGGCGGCATGGTGGCCGAAGGTCAAAGCCCGACTTCTGTGGGGGCTCCCTCTGCTGCTTTCCCCACTCCCCCCGACCAGCCCCAAACTGCCCACCTTCCCCAGCCCTCCTCAGCTCACCTTGGGCAGGTTGGGAACAAACTTGGTGTCGCCAAAGGACTTGTAGTTGCCCATGTTGGAGTAGACGCCCGCAGCGTAGACCAGGAATGCCTGGGGGAAGGGAGCGTCGGAGGAAACGCAGCCTCCCCACCCCATGGAGGGTCCCTCCTGGGATGCTAACACCCCAGAGGAAGCTGTATGGGTGAGGTGGGGAGATCTAGGGCGCAGGACCCACTCTTGTAGTTGCCCATGTTGGAGTAGACGCCCGCAGCGTAGACCAGGAATGCCTGGGGGAAGGGAGCGTCGGAGGAAACGCAGCCTCCCCACCCCATGGAGGGTCCCTCCTGGGATGCTAACACCCCAGAGGAAGCTGTATGGGTGAGGTGGGGAGATCTAGGGCGCAGGACCCACACCCCGGGAGGCGCCAGTCTGGGCTGCTTTCACGGCCCAATCTTCATACACCCACGGTCCAGCCAAACGGGTCTTCTCAACAGCTTCCAAATATGGATACATCCAAACCCTCATCCACCTTGTTCCTTTCATATCAGCACCCTCTCAGCCACCTGCATCTCATCTGACATTGAAGGCCCAGTGCAGACACCACCTCCTGTAGGAAGCCTGTCCTTAGCCCCTATCTGATAGGCAGCTGGCACTGGAGGCACCAAAATGTTAGGGATGAAGGGGCCTTGGTTGACAATGCTATGGCTTTTGCAGGCTCCAAATCTACTCTCCCTTCCTCTGGGAATATGGCCTCAGTTTCCTTGTGGGATGGGCCAAAATCTCCCTTCCCCAACTCCAAGGGTAGGCACAGGCCCAAGCTGGCCAGCCAGAGCCTGACCAGGAAGTTTCCCAGCGGTGAAGAGCTACTGTTTCATACCAGGAATCATCAAGTCCAAAGCTCCTAGAGCTCCCCTACTGAGGTGACAAAAGAAAGCAAAGCTGACAATAAGACTGCATCGCAATGGTCTTCCTGAGTCTCTGAATCCAGCCCTGACTGAGGCCTCTCTAGCTCTGGACTTTTCAATTATGTGAGCCCATAATTCTCTTTTTAAAAAATAGACTTTATTCTATAGCGTAGTTTTAGGTTCACAGCAAAACTGAGTGGAAAGATTACCCCAAAGCGATCCCCCAACCCAACCTCACCACTCCATCGCCAGGCGGAGCCTCCACCTCATTAATATTCTTCACGAGTCTGGTACATTTCTTACAATTGAGGAATGAACCTTGGCACCTCATCACCCAAAGATCATAGTTTACATTGGGGACCACTCTTGGCATTGTATATGATATGGGTTTGGACAGATGTATAAAGACACATATCTGCCATTACACGTGATACACTACTCTGTAGCATACAGGGCAGTTTCAGTGTCTGAAAAATCCTCTGTGCTGTATATCCCCTCCCAGCGCCTGGCAACTACCCATCTTACTAGCTGCACAGTTTTGCCTTTTCCACATAGCTGGAATCATACAGCATGTAGCCTTTTTGTGATGGTTTCTTTCACCCAGTCATATCCATTTAACTTTCTCCGTGTCTTTTCATGGCTTAATCACTCACTTCTTTTTAGCACTAATGTTCCATTGTCTGATACACCATGGTTTGTTTATTGATTCAGCTACCGAAGGGCATCTTTATCAGATATATATTTTGCAAACATTTTCTCCCATTCATGACTTATCTTTTCATTCTCTTGACAGTGTCTTACAGAGAGCAGAAAACTTTAATTTTAGGGACATCTTTGGAGGTCCAGTGGTTAAAACTGTGCTTCCAATGCAGAGGGCGTGGGTTCAATCCCTGGTTGAGGAGCTAAGATCTCACATACCACATGACATGGCCAAGAAAAAAAAATTAAATTTTAATAAGTTCAGCTTATCAATTGTTTCTATCATGGATCACGCTTGGTGTTATAACTAAAAAGTCAACTGCATACCCAAGGTCATCTAAATTTTTTCCTATGTTATTTTCTGGGAGTTTTAGTTTTGTATTTAAGACTGTGATTCATTTTGAGTTAATTTTTGTGAAGGATATAAGATCTATGTCTAGATTTTTTTTTTTTTTACCATGTGGATGTCTAGTTGTTCTAGCACCATCTATTGGAAAGACTGTATTTGTTTCATTATATTACCTTTGTTCTTTGTCAAAGACTTGTTTACTGTATTTGTGGGGGTCTGTTGCTAGACTCTCTATTCTATTGCACTCCATTTAGTCAAGGCTATGGTTTTTCCTGTGGTCATGTATGGATGTGAAAGTTGGACTGTGAAGAAGGCTGAGTGCCGAAGAATTGATGCTTTTGAACTGTGGTGTTGGAGAAGACTCTTGAGAGTCCCTTGGACTGCAAGGAGATCCAACCAGTCCATTCTGAAGGAGATCAACCCTGGGATTTCTTTGGAAGGAATGATGCTAAAGCTGAAACTTCAGTACTTTGGCCACCTCAAGCGAAGAGTTGACTCATTGGAAAAGACTCTGATGCTGGGAGGGATTAGGGGCAGGAGGAGAAGGGGACAACCAAGGAAGAGATGGTTGGATGGCATCACAGACTCGATGGACGTGAGTCTGAGTGAACTCCGGGAGATGGTGATGAACAGGGAGGCCTGGCGTGCTGTGATTGATGGGGTCGCGGAGAGTCGGACACGACTGAGCGACTGAACTGACTGACTGACTGAAACTAGAGTAGTATCAGTCCTTCAATTTTGTTCTCCTTCATTATTGTATCGCCTATTCTGAGTCTTTTGCCTCTCCGTATTAACTTTAGAAAAAATTTGTCGGTATCCACAAAACAACTTGCTGGGATTTCGACTGGGATTGCAATGAATTTATAGATACAGTTGAGGAGAAGTGATATCTTGACAATATCGAGTCTTTCTATCCATGAACATGGAGTATCTCTCCATTTATTTAGTTCTTTGATATTTTTCATCAGAGTTTTATAGTTTTCTACATATACATCTTCTACTTATTGTTAGATTTATGACTATTTCAACTTTTTTAGGTGCTATTGTAAATGGAATTGTGTCTTAATTTCAAATCTTATGTTTTCATTGCTGGAATACAGGAAAGCCACTGACTTTCATGTATAAACTTTGCATCCTGCAACCTTGCTATAATCACTTATGTGTTCTAAGAGTTTTTGTTGATTCTTTCAGATTTTCCACTTAAACAATCATATCTTCTGTGAACAAAGACAGTATTATGTCTTCCTTTACAATATCAGTCAGTTCAGTTCAGTCACTCAGTCGTGTCCGACTCTTTGCAACCCCAAGAATCGCAGCACATCAGGCCTCCCTGTCCACTACCAATTCCCAGAGTTCACTCAGACTCGCGTCCATATACCTGTAATTTCTTTTTCTTGTCTTACTGCAATAGATAGAATTTCCAGTACAACACTGAAAATTAGTGGTGAGAGGGGAGATCCTTGCTTCATTCCTGATGTTAGTGGGAAAGTTTTTCACCATTAAATATGATATTAACTCTAAGTTTTCTAGTTACAGTTTGTTTTTTTAAAATCATGAATGGGTGTTAGAATTTGTCAAATGCCAAATGCTTCTTCTTCTGCATCTATTGATATGACTGTGTGATTTTTCTCCTTTAGTCTATTGACGTGATGATTTACATTTATTGATTTCTGAGTGTTGAACCAGATTGCCATAGCTGGGATAAATCCCACTTGGTCATGGCGCATAATTCTTTTTATACATTGTTGGATTCAATTTACTATTTTGTTGAGGACTTTTGCATCTATGGTCTTGAGGCATATTGGTCTGTAGTTTTCTTTTCTTTCACTGTAATCCTTGTCTGATTTTGGTGTTAAGGTAATACTGGCCTCACAGATGAATTAGAAAGTATTCCCTCTGCTTTTCTCTTCTGAAAGATTGTAGAGAACTGGTATAATGTCACCCTTAAATGTTTAGTAGTGAACTTATCTTGGCTTGATGTTTTCTGTTTTGGAAGGTTGTTTATTAATTATTGATTCTATTTCTTTGATACAGGCTTTGCAGATTATCTATTTCTTCTTGTGTGAATTTAAGCAGATTGTCTTTCAAGGAATTGGTCCATTTCACATAGGTTATCAAATTTGTGCATATGAACTTTTTTCAAATGGTAATTCTTTGATCACCATTTGAAGGGTATTGCCCATGACTATTCACTGCCCATGAATTTGTAGTGATAGCCCTTCTTTAATTCCTTTTTCTTTTTTCCTTCTTTCATTCCTGACATCAGTACTTTGTGACCTCTCATCTTTTATCTTAGTCTAGCTAGTTGTTTCAGAGAAGGCAATGGCACCCCACTCCAGTACTCTCGCCTGGCAAATCCCATGGATGGAGGAGCCTGGTGGGCTTCAGTCCATGGGGTCACTAGGAGTCGGACACGGCTGAGCAACTTCACCTTCACTTTTCACTTTCATGCACTGGAGAAGGAAATGGCAACCCACTCCAGTGTTCTTGCCTGGAGAATCCCAGGGACGGGGGAGCCTGGTGGGCTGCCGTCTATGGGGTCAGAGAGTCGGATACTACTAAAGCGACTTAGCAGCAGCAGCTACAGGTTTATTGATTGCTATGATCTGAATGTTTGTGTCACTCCAAAATCAGCATGCTGAAACCTAACCTCCAAGGTGATGGCTATTAAGAGAGGGAACCTTTGGAAGGAGATTAGATCATGAATGACGGAGGCATAGCCCTCCTCATTGAGGTTAAGGTGTTTAAAAAGTAGACCCCAGATAGCTAGCTCATATGATCCACCATGTGAAAACACAGTGAGAAGGCGGCAATCTGCAGTCCAAAAGAGGAGTGTCACCAGAACCCAGCCATGCTGGCACCTGTCGTCATTCTTCTTCTGCCTTGGTGGTTGTAACTTAGCCTTGTATACAACTTCATTTTCTCTCCTTTCTCAGCATATCAATTGCACTTCTTTTTCTACTTTTTTTAGTGGTTGACTTTGCAATAGACATTTTAGTGGTTAAGTCTGCAATATACATTTACAACTAATCCAGGTCCATTTCATGGGCAGTTTGAGCACTTTATAATAACAAAACAATCCTAATTTTTTTTTCTTGCCTTCCCTCCCTCATATCACTGCTGTCATTCATTTCACTTGTACATAAGCATACATAGTTGGATATAGTGCTGCTATTATTATTTTGGACAAATGTATCTCTTAGATCAGTTAAGAATGAGAAAAATAAAAGCTTTTATTTTACCTTCATTTATTCCTTCACCACGACTTTTCCTTTCTTTTTTAATGTACATCCGAGTTTCTGACCTGTATCATTTCCCTTCTCCCTAGGGAACTTCTTTTAACATTTCCTGCAAAGCAGGTCTATTGGCAACACATTCCCTCAATCTTTGTTTGTCTGAAAAAGTCTTTATTTCCACTACACCTTAAAGGATAATTTCACAGGGCATACAATTCTAGACTGGTGGCTTTTTATCTCGACACTATAAATATTTCAGTCTCCTCTTCTTGCTTGCCAGATTTCTGAAAGATTAGACGTAATTCTTATCTTTGTTCCTCTGTAGATTGGTTTTCTTCCGTCTAGGTTCTTTCTTTCTCTTTGTTTTTTCTTTCTCTTTGATTTTCTGTAGTTAAACATGGTATGTCTATATAGAGGTTTTGTTTGTTTTTGTTTTGCATTTAGTATCCTATTCAGTGTTCTCTGAATTTCCTGGATCTGTGGCTTGGTATCTGACATTACTTTGGGGAAATTCTCAGTCAGTACTATTTTAGGTATTTCTTCTGTGTTTTTTTTTCTTCTTCTTCTGGTTTTATCACTATATACATGTTATATTCCTTATAGTTGTCCCATGGTTCCTGGATATCCTATTCTGTTTTCTTCAGTCTTTTTTCACTTTGCTTTTCAATTTTGGAGGCTTCTATTGAGATACCCCTAAGCTCAGAGATTCTTTCCTCTGCTGTGTCAAGTCTACTAATAAGCCCATCAAAAGTGCCCTTCCTTTCTGGTAGTATTTTTTGACCTCTAGCATTTTTTCAGACTCTTTCTCAGACTCTTTTCCACTATGGTTATTATAAGATACTGAGTATCGTTTCCTGTGCTGTTTAGTATGTCCTTGTTATTTACCTACTTTATATATAGTACTATGTATATGTTAATCCCAAGCTGCACATCTGTTCTTGCATGCTGTCTACTTTATCCATTAGAGCCCTTAGCATACTAGTCAGAGTTGTTTTAACCCCTGGTCTGATGAGTCCAGCATCCCTGCCGTATCTGAGTCTGGTTCTGATACTTACTCTGTCTCTTCAAGCTGTGTTTTCTGCCTTTAAGAATGTTTTGTAATTTTTTTCTTGATAGCCAGATATGATGTGTTGGGTAAAAGGAACCGTTATAAATAGGCCTTTAGTAGTGGGATGGTAAGGAATGGTGGCAGGGGAAGTGTTCTAGAGTCCCATGATTTTAGTGAGCCTTTGCTGCTGGACTTTGAACTTGACATGTTCTTCTCAGCCCCATATTCTCACCCCTTTTAGATGGGACCGGATGGTCAGAGCTGTCTAGAGTTGTGTGTTTCCCTTCTTCCAGATCAGTTAGGCTCCAATAAAACCCTAACAGGTTTGCTTCTGGTTAAACAGTTTCTCCTGAGGGCAGATCATGTTAAGAAGAACAGAATGCTCTAGCATATTTTAAAAATGGCTCCTTCTCACCTCCCCCTGCCAGAAGCAAGGGGGATTTTTTTCTCTGAAATTCACTGTGAGAACCAGGTGAAGCTCCTGAAGGTAAAACCCCCCAAAGTGTGGGGGCCCCCTTATGTCCAGTTCCCCCTAGAGTTTTCAACTCTCAGAATTGTCCACACGGAGCCTCTAGCAATTCATCAGTTACAGTTCCAATTTCCCTACCCCAGCACTGGTTCCATGGAGGTTTCTGTTCATGAGTTTTTGCTCTGGTAAGTTGTGACTCTCTGTACCTGCCTGTCTTGTTTCTCCAATTTTGGGAGCTGCAGTTTGCTCTGGAACCTTACTTCTCTTAAGGATCTAAGAAGAGTTGTTGGTTAGAAGAGATGGGCAACATCTAAGCTCCCAACATGCCAGACCAGAAACTGGGAGTCATGATTTTCTTTTCCCCTCATTTAAGCCAATTTGAGGTGGGTTTCTGCTACTTCCAAACAAAACAATCCCACTGCAAATAGTGAATACTTGGGTAGCACTTTCCCATTACCTTTCCCAGCTATTCTCTCTTTTAATGAGGAAATCAGGGCCTAGAGATGGGATGTGATTACTCAAAGTTCAAACAAAAAGTAGAAGAAATAGCCTGGGCCTCAGCACAGAGATAAGCGATCTAATCCCTTTATTTTACATATAGAAAAACTGTATCCTCATATATTCCTGGAGAAGCTTTTTCAGAAAATGATTTAACAGCACTAGTCAACTGTCAATGTACAGAGCCTTTGACCCAGCAATTCTGCTTCTAAAAATAGATCCTAGTCACACACATGCTTAAGGATGCTTATTTGTCTTGTTTGTAAGAATCACAAACAACCTAAATGTCCATCAGTATACAAAGGATTAAACTGACTGATTACAGCATCCGAAGCTATGGAATGCTTCACAGTCAATAAAAGAAAACGACGTGGATTTCTATGTACCCCATGGAAGTTCTCCAAGATATAGTGTTCAGTGAAAAAAATGCAGAACCCATAAGAATCTATAGAATGTGATCTCATACATGAAAGAGAAAATAAGCAGCTAACACATGTGCATCCCTACTTGTACAGGTATCCAGTATAGACAGAGGACTGAAAAGGCTATACGCCCCACCATCTTTGGTGGTTATCTCTGGGCTAGGCACTGAGAAAAATGATCTTGTGTTTTATTTTGTGCCTTTCTGCAATGGTGTAAAGCATTAAGAATGCATTCATGTATTCCTTGGCCAACAGACCCACAGACCAGATAAAAACAAGATGACAGGCAGAACATTCTGCCCAGGGACATGCAACATGGTAGAGGAAGATCTGGTCCAGAACTCAGACCTCCAGATTCCTACATTGGACTCATTCCTCTACAGTCACTGTACCTCCACAGCTGTTTCCTCTACTCCACAGCTCTCGTAACAGCCATCATTTATCTCATCAAGGGGCCACAACCCTAAGAGGTTCAGACGATCCTCAGGCATATTTTGTAGAAGAGAAGACTGAGACTCCAGGAGGGGATGTCCCTGTGTTTAAAACCTTTGATCTAATCCAGAGAGAGACAGAGTCCATTGGACCCCTGCTTCCTGGCCCCTCACACCCAGAATGCAGGTTGGCCTGAGAGAACTAACCTGATATTCCTCTTCAGTAAGGCCTTCAGCCAGGGCATGCTGGCGCAGCTGGTCGGGATCCTGGGCACGGAAGAGGCGGCTGAGAGGGCATAGATGTAGGGGGCCTCAGGGGAGGTCTGCAGCAGCACTGCCAGGCCTCCGTACCAGGCGGCCCGGGACAGGTAGTGGGCATAGAGACGCTCTGTGGACGAGAGCAGGCGGAAGGCCTCGCGGCAGTCCAGGCTCGACACGCCGATGTCATTGGGGAGAATGTACTGGGTGTCCGCCATGGGCCCTGCTGAGAACCATCACGGTGATCACAGGCATCATTTATCCCACACCAACGGCATGTACATTTGAGTCTGCACGCTCACGGTTTGAATGAAGAAGGGAATTCCATTGCATCCATGCACCAGATATGCCAAGTGAGACTCAGAGATGGTTAGGTGACTCACCCCAGAAGATTACACAATATTCTGGCAGGCAATATTTGGCCTGTGGCCTCCCAAACTTAAAGACTGAATCCAACTACCTAGTATTACAGATTGGAGAGGGCAATGGCACCCCACTCCAGTACTCTTGCCTGGAAAATCCCATGGGTGGCAGAGCCTGGTAGGCTGCAGTCCATGGGGTCACTACGAGGACACTACTGAGCAACTTCACTTTCACTTTTCACTTTCATTTTTCACTTTCATGCCTTGGAGAAGGACATGGCAACCCACTCCAGTGTTCTTGCCTGGAGAATCCCAGCGACGGGGGAGCCCAGTGGGCTGCCGTCTCTGGAGTCGCACAGAGTCGGACACGACTGAAGCAACTTAGCAGCAGCAGCAGCAGTATTACAGATGGAGAAACCAGGGCCAGGGAGGCGGGGTGCTTTGCCTAATAACACAAGGGAGGGGTCAAAAGCGAGCTTCTGCATCTCTGGGCTCCCAGGCCCCTCTCCGTGGTCACCCCTCTTCCCTCTCTGATCTCCTAGCCTCCCCTTCAGAATTATCCTGCATGTTCTTCCATTCGCCCACCACTGTGTTCACAAGGACAGAGTCCCAGCTGGAAGACCCAGGTTCCAAGACTGGCTCAGCCCGACTCCAAATGTCAAGTCAGTTTTACTTTTCTACCTCTAGAAGACAGCCTCTGATAATAACTCCAACCTCACTGGGTGGCTATGCAAATTAGATGAGGTCACAAGGTCAGCCTGATCGACAGAAGGTACCTACAGCAGTACAAGATATTCCCTGTACTCTTCAGTTCTCACTGCTGGCACGATCTGTCCCACTCTTATCCCCCTGCCCTCTCCCTGTGCTCAGCCAGAGAAGCCTCCCTAGCTGCAGAAGCTCAGAGCGGAGAGAAAACTCATTTTACAGATAGGGAGACTGAGGCTTAGAGACGCCAAGCAGCTTATCGACAGTCTTGCTGCCTGGTTAGGACCTGGGTGTCTCCCAACCCGGAGTATTCACAACGCCCTCTGTTACTCTGAAAAAAGAGTTTCCTACCACCCTCGCCACTCCCGAAGCTGCTCCCAAATGGCACAAGCCCCTGGGTTCCGAAAGGGAAGTTAACCCTTTGCTGTCCGGAGCGATCCTTGGCTTAGGGGCCGCGATGAATTTGGAAGAGGGGACAGAAGAGGAGTGATCTTGAGCTCGGCCCAGACGCTCCCTGTCCCCCGAGGATGACACATGGTGACCCCAAAACCCGGTCGCCGCGCCTCACCTGCAGCAGCTCCTCCGCTCGCACACTCACTTCCTGCTTCCGGCTCCCCCATTCATTGGGGCTCCGCCAACTCCGCCTCCACCAGCCAATTGCCGAGCTTCGGGGCCCGGACGGGCATCGCCTCAAGCCAATAGGAGCTCTGAGCCGGCAAACCCGCTCCCCGCCCCCAGGCGCTACGGGTTGGCGAGCGGAATGGCCCTTGCGGCCTTGGCCTTTTGTCCGCAGGCGGTACACGCGCGGGGGTCAGAAACCTCCATGTTCAGCCTGGCCCAGGCCTAGTCCGAACAGACGGCGCAGAGAAGGTACCCCGAAACCAGGTGGGGCAGCGTGGCTGTTACGAACGGAGCACCGGCGACAACCCCTGCACAGTCCTGACCCCCGCTCTCCTTTGGAGTTTTTCCGAGTCCCCCGACTTCAGTTTTGGGTATAGGAACCCAGGAACATGGGAAGTGACGAGCCTGCAAAGCCCTCCGTTTAGGGAGTCGAGGCCACAGTCGAGCGGGCTCCAGCCGGGGCTGAGATGGTCCCACCGTGCGGGTCCCGGCGGGGGAGGGGAGGGGGATGGGGGAGAGGTTGTGGAGAAACGCCCGCAGGGGCTGCCTTGTACCCTCTCGGATTCGCCATGGGCCTGGCTAGGGCGGCAGTTAAATTTTTATCTTCGCGTCTCAGTTTATTCTGAGCAAGGGGCGAGGGGCCTGCCAGTTTTGGGGTGCTTGCCAGGTGCCAGATGGATGAGAAAGCCGACCGCAACCCCAAAAGGCTGCCCAGGGCACAGCCGAGCCTGCACGTCTGAGAAACTCACAAGAGGATGGGATGGGTCGGGGAATGGCACGTGGAAGTGCCTAGCAGTTGGCCTGGGCTAAGTGGGGAACATTTTGAGGGTCCCGGATCAGAAATGGAGCAGAGCCAGGCCATCTAAGGTTGAGGCGGGCCTCCACTGCCTAGTAGCTGTGTGTGTACTTCGATGCGTCTCTCTACCTCTGTGAGTCTTGACTTCCTCAGTCAGAAAACCGGGCTAAAAATCCCAGTCTTTACTGGAGGGAAGTTGTAAGGTTGACGCCCCCTAGTGCTGTGCAGAGAAGTGTGGAGGAGAGGGTCTACCCTGAAATCCACACACCCTCCTTGCCAGTTTTTGCCACACCTGTGTCTAGGCCCAGAGCAGCGGTTGTCCACCACCCACACCAGTTTCTCATTCACAGAAGGTGCCCAAGGCCCTGTTTGGCACAACAGTGCTGTTGGCACTGATGGTGATTATCATGAGAGGGAGGAACTCAATAAATTGGTCTATGTCCCTAGAAAATCCCCGCTCTTCTTCCCTGTGCCCCAAGTTTTATTGTCTTTAAAACAGGTGTAAAGTCTTCCCTGACACTTGGGAGAGGTTGACATGTACACGGATAAAGGAGGAAGTGCCATCCATCATCACCAGTGGGCAGCTCAGTCCAAGGAAAGATCCCATGCATTTTCATCAAGACAGCACTTCCTGAAGTTCTATGCTAACAGCTTGACATGGAGGATCTCATTTAATTCCTGCAAAAAACCTGAGTTAGGATATAATTTAATCTAGAGTACATATGGGGAAATGGAGGCTGATGGATTCACTGACTTCACTAAGGCCACCCAGGAAGTCCTCTGGTGTCCCTGAACTGAGGTCCAGCCTTCCACCACACTGTCCCCTCCACCTGCTCCAACATATGCGTGTGCTCACACGCACACACACACACACACACACACACACACACACACACAGAATTACATGCAACAGTCCACTCACTGAAGTCATAGCCACCCCTAGCGTTGGCTCTTTCCCATGGGGATAAAGAAGGGGTAGGTGAAGAAGTAGTATTAAGTACATCCTATGCTACAAGTGCCCTTCATACATTCACAACCACCTGGTAATGGAGGTACAGTTATTCCATTTAGCAGTTAAAGAGACTGAGGCTCCAAGAGTTAGAAAGGGGCAGAGCCGTCTGACTCCCTCCACCAACACTCAGTTCTCCCTCTTCTGGCACCTGTGCCTTTTGCTTGTTTCTCCTTCTAGAGTCTGAGATTCCGTGATAGAAATGACATGCAAGTGTTCCCCTGTCTGGTTCCCAACAGAGTGAGAACAGAGAGCTGGGAAGAGTTGGATTCCTACTGCTGTGTGTGTGTGTGTAGGAGTTGCAAAGCTCCCATGTTCATCCCAGCATCCTTATTGGGGCTCCCCCGCTGTGGCGGTGTGAAGCAAGAATCTGATCTCATCCTCATCTCACCACCAGCAAATACCCTCTGTCCTCTCAACAGCCCCAGGTCTGAAATCTGTGGCTTCAACCAGCTGTGTAGGAGAGGACAGGTCCCTCCCCTTGGAATATCTAAGGCTCTGCCTTCTCTTAGGGATGATGTCCAGGTCGAGTTGGTACTCAGAGGCTCTTTTTCAGAATTTTATATTTCCAGAACCTCCATCTACCTAATCTTTCCAGCTTTCTTGCCCCAGGAAAGGTCTGGGGCAACCCCAGTAGCACCCCGAGCTTGCCTGGGCTCTCAGGAGGAGGTGACACTTAGCCAGGATGAATAGGGATCCAGTTCAGATTTGGTCTCCATGGCAACAAAGGCCCACCAGACGCCAGCCCAACATTCCCACCCTTCATTTGTTTCTGCTCCCTCCATAGCCAGCTCATTGGTCGTCATCAAGCGTTTTCCCTGCCACACCTTGGCCCACGCTGTTCCCCTTACCTGGCCTGCCCTCCCAGCTCCTCCCATCCCGTCCAAGGAGAGCTGCCCAGTGGCACAGAGGAGAGGGCAGGCTCTGAGGCCAGGCAGGAAGCTGTGGATTAGAATCTGACTTGACCACTTTCTAAACTGTGTGACTTGGACCATGTTCTTTAATCTCCCTGAAAACAGAAATGGTAACATTTCTGTTTACATCCTTAACATTTCTGTTAACATCCTTCCCTAGGTTACTGTGAGGATTAAATAAAACCTCTGAGCAGCAGAGCCTGTTGACTGGGGAGTGCTCAATGAGCGTAGTTATTACTACCATTAGCGCAGTGTGGGGCACGCAGTGGGCATTTGGTTGAAAGTAGCCCTTGTGTCACAGCCAACACTCTGGACCACGAGTCCTCTCCCTCTCCTCGACCCCTGACTGTCCAGAAATGAGGATCCAAACCTCCATCCAGCAGCTTCCCTGTCAGCATGGCCCCAGCCTCTTGTCCCAGCCTTTTGCTGGCCCCTGCAGCCCATGCTTCAGCCACTCTGAATCCCTCACCCAGCTCCCTGCATACTTACCCCTGAGCCTGTCCTGAGCCCCCTTTCTGCCTAGAGCACCCCCTTTCCTGTAGGGATTCCCAGCAGGCCACCAAGGCAGAGCCCTTAGCCCCTCCAGTGAAGCCTGTCTCACTTCTCACTTTTCTAGCCACCCGTGAGACCAGCTTCACAACTCCTGATGACTCTCTGATCCTAGCACACAGGAAGCCATGCTGTCGTTCAGTAATTGGTCTGTGGTTCAGTTACTGGGAACTCTATCAGGCAGGGAACCAGGTCTGTGTCCTCAGATAACACTTGGCAAGGAGTCCAGTCCCCAGTGAGTATCCGTAGATGTCGGTCCCAGCCTGCCGCCCACCTGGCACTCACTCGGGGGCTGGAGGCACTGCACGCATGCGGGACACGCAGATTCGTGAGGGCAGCTGAGCAGCAGGTTTATAGGGGAACCCAGGGCAGCAGCTGGGGGTTGATTATCTAGAACTGGGTTGGCAGGCTCAGGGCACAGCCAGCCTAAGCTGGGGGTCAGGGACCCATGGCCCCTTCATTCCCCCAGGGGCACAGTGTAGGCGGCATGATGTGGGATGCCCCTAGAAGGGCTGGGGCAATAGGGCTGGGCCTCCCTCCATCAGCCCAGGATAGAGCTGGTGCTGAGAGCCTCATCATTCTGTCCAGGGTGGGGGTCCAGGGACCCCCTCTGGAGCCCAAGTTAGAAGAGGAAGGGCACCGCCCACCCAATGCGTCCATCTGGCATGGCGATGAGCCAGCAGGTTGAGTCTCACATGCAGAGCTCCCTGGAGGTGGGGGACCCAGGCGGGCAGGCAGGCGCGGCAGCAAGGGGCCCCAGGGAGCCTAGTCCAGTGGCCCTGGAAAATTAGGCGGACGCAGCCATGCTCGCCGGTGAGCCAGGCCCCACAAAAGGGGCAGGCGGCGTGGAACGCGTGGGTGCCATGGGGCAGTGGCGTCTGAGCCCAGTAGCGGGCAGTCTTCTCAGAGCAGACGTGGCCGCAGGGTGCAAAGGCGTGGCTGGGCGGGCCAGGGTCCAGGCAGAGGCCGGCCTCCTGGCCGAGCCACAGGGGCACGTAGGGCCCCACGAGGCGGCAGAGGGGGCACTCGCGCTCCTGGGGGCCCCGCTCTCGCCGGCAGCCCCAGCCGTGGTAGCCATGGACATGGCCGCAGCGGACGTACACCCAGGGCTGCTGCTTGTCGGGCGCCGTGCGGCCGCGTGCCGGGCTGGGGAAGGCCAGGGTGCTGAGGCCCACGGGACACTGGGGCCGCGCCGCGTTCGCCTCCTGCCGCTGGGCCTCCAGCTGCTTCAGCGTGGGCGCCCGCAGCAGCCCGGCCGGCGTGCGCCACAGCAGCGTGGCCCCGCACAGGTCGATGAGGGAGCCGTCCTGCAACACGTTGGACTCGTTTTCCACCTGCAGGAGCAGCAGAGAGGCCTTCGTGCCCAAGGGGCTCCTGAACCCCCAGCCATCCAGCCGCCATCACTCCAGTCAAGCCACCCATCCATTCCCCTGAACCTCCCTGGAGGGAGCACCCTGGACCCCCGTGGGGCTAGCTGAGGCACAGGGGAGGAAGGGCTGGGGCAGAGGGGGGGGAGATGTGTATA
>SJYC01051550.1:0-32749 GCA_006408675.1 Madoqua kirkii | reverse complement strand
GAGGGGAGCAAGGGCTGGGGCAGAACAGGGGTGGGCTGGGCCAGAGGGGGGTGGGCTGGGGCAGAGGGGAGCAAGGGCTGGGGCATAGAGGGGGGTGGGCTGGGGCAAAGGACCAGAGGAGGCTGAGAAGCCCCACGGGCCAGCAGGAAAAGTGGTCCTGGGTAAGCAGCATCCCCCAAAAGCCAAAACCCCCAAAACTAGCAGGGATTTCAGTGGTTAGGGCTCTGCACTTCCACTGCTGCAGGCATAGGTTCAATCCCCGATTCTTCTAAGTCTTCTAAGATTTGATCTTATCTTGCAGACCAGGCAGCAAGGCCAGAGAAAAATAATCCCAGGCAGGCACCATGCCTTACTCTCATTGGAACCTGGTCACTTCATCTGTCAAATCAGAAAGCCTGGACTCTGGACTGGTTCTTCCCTGGTGGCCCAGTGGTTAAGACTCTGTGCTTCCCCTGAAGGGTGTTCGAGCCCTGATCGGGGAACTAAGATCCCACATGCCACATACTGGCCAAAAACAAGGCCTGGACCAAAATGGAAGTTTTCTAAACATTTTCTCAAGCTCATCTTCCCTGATGGCAGAGACCAGAATCTCCTGTGTCCAAAACACCAGGGTCTTAGCCCAAAGCCTAACGGCTGAGGTTAAAAGCAAGGACTCTAGCGCTACAGTCTGGGCATGAATTCTGCCCTCAGTGTTTACTAACTCTGTGTATCCGGTCAAGTAACTTATCCTCTCGGTGTCTTAATTTCCTTGCCCTCAAGATGGGTTTTTACTTCCCCGTGTAGCAAGTGGTTCTCATGAATCAGTGCGAGAACTTGGAACAGTGCCTGGGACCTAGTAGGTGCTCAGTAGCGGGTACCAGTAAGAGGCTAGCAAGCCTAATTTTACAGAATAACGTTTCCCCAGATCTCCCAGTGGAACTGAGGCCCTGGGAAGATAAGCCATGCTTTTCCTCGAGACTCAGCATCTCCTTGCCCCATGTGCTCACACCTAGCAAAACCTCTATGTGGCTCCTTTGAGGATCATGGCCATGTGATGTTGGGCAAGCCCCGTCTCTCTCTAGGACTCTCCCAGCTCCCAACATTAGGTTCCCCATCACCTGTGTTAGCACTACTCCACGGTCCTTTCCTGCTGGGAAAGAATAAAGCTAAACTTGCCTGAACGTGACAGACACGTTAAAAACCATCAGCACTTCAGGCTATAAACTTCTCACTAACGGGCCAATTGTCACCCTCATAAGAGACTGTGAGTTTCAGCTGCTGACATCCTCAGAAGCGCGTGGAGCTGTCCCAGGTTCTGTGCATGCTGCTTCACATCACCCCTTGGGCCTCTGGCAGTATGTGGGCTACACCTGGAGATGCTGGTCTGGTCCCCTCTGTGGGGCAAATGGCGCATGGCCCCACATGGAGCCTGAGGGGGCTGCCCCGTGCAGCAGGACTGGAGATCACCTCCTGGCTTGGGCAGGGGGCAGGGCAGATTGGGAGGGCCCCAGGAAGGACGAGGGGATGGGGAGGAGGGTGGACAGGCCACCTACCAGCTTCCCCCGCTGCTGTGCCGAGCGGCTGTCCCTAGAGTATACACATTCCCACAGACCGAGATCTCCCGCCAGACACCCGGGGCTGAGTCCTCAGAGAAGCCGCCTGCTGGGTGCATCACCAGGACCCCGTTGGTGGTTAAGCCGTCCATCAGCCCGTCGGGGGTCCGCCATTTGGCTGCCCGCTCCTGGGACCACACGTGGGATCAGATCACATCCCTGAGTGGCCCCCAGCAGGCCTCGAGCCGGGAGTGCTGCCCCTCTACCCTGGAGCCCAGAGGTGGCCCAGAGAGGACTGGAATTGGCACTGTATGGCCTTGGGCATCACCTGACCTCTCTGAGCCTCACTTTGCTCATCTGTTAAGTGGGGGTGCTGATCCCCGCATAGGTTGTGGTTATGATTACTGCAGGCTGGTCCATCACCCCTGGAGGCTGCCCCTCCCCAGCCTACCCCTGGGCTCACTCTCAGATGCAGCACTGGCCCCTGCCTGGGGGGGCTCACTCACTCCAAGGAAGATGTTGCTGGAGGCATCAAAGCCAGCGGCATAGATGCGGGCAGTATAGGGTGGCCGGCGGTCACAGAGGATGCGGCAGGCATAACGGGAGATGGTGCTCTGGGCAGAGGGGCCCTCGGCAGCCCCTCCCCCAGGGGACGTGTCTGTCACCACGAAGTCAATCATATTCTCCGTGGAGCGGCCAATCTGTGAGGAAAGGAAGGGTAAGCATAGGAATGGTGTGTGCAAAGGTCAGTGCCAAGGGCTTCCCACCTCAGGGCTCCCGGAAGCTGTTCTGTGGGCAGGGTGACCAAACGACAGGGAGATAACGCCACCCCAGTTCCCCAGGCATCCACATCCAATCACTGGTGTTTGGGTTTCTCTTTCTCTGTCTCCCCCAAAGTTCTGGGAACTGCCCCACTCAGTTAAAAAGCTAGCTGATCTGCAGGACTTCCCTGGTGGTCCAGTGGCTAAGTGGTCCAGTCCACACTCCCCAGTCCAAGAGGCCTGGGTTTGATCCCTGGTCAGGGAATTTGATCCCTCATGCTGCAACTAAGACCTGGCCATCCAAATAAATAATTAAAAAAAAAAACAAAAAACTAGTTGATTTGCAGATAGAACAGTGAAAGGGTAACTGAGTCTGGGAAGGCTCAAACAGTATAAAATGCTGAATTTGGAGTAAATATTTACTATATATCATGTTAAGCAGTTCGTGTGCAGATCTCAGTTAACTTTCCCAGTGACGCCATGCAGTGGGACTATAATGAGCCCCACTTTACAGATGAGGAAACCAAGGCCCAGAGAGGTTAAGGGACTCTTGCCCAAAGTCATCCAGCTGCTAACTGACAGAAGTGGGAGGACAGGCCAAGCAGCAGGACTCTCACACCACACTCCGAACCCCTAAACTGTACATCTCCCATAGCCTGGGAGTCCAGGCTTGCGTGTGAATCTTCACACTGACTTGCTGTGTGAGTGGGAAGTCAACAGCCCTCCCTCCTGCTTCCTCGTTTGAAGAGTGGTCCGCTGCACGGAGGACTCCAAGCACCTGCCCCCTGGCCTTCGGTCCGCCAGCCTCCCCCCGGGACACCTGCAGAGCTGAGTATCCAGGCCTGGCGGCCCAGCGGCCAGGAGGCTTGTGGAGGCCCCTGAGCCTACCTGGAACATATCTGTGTCACTGTCGTGAGTGTACTCGACTATGACCGAGTGGCTCCGGGACAGTGTGTAGGAGATGCTGTGCTGGCCACGGATGCTCAGTGCCTGGGGACAGAAAGGAGACATCATTTCTCTGGGGATGGAGCCAGGAGAAGCGTGAGCTTCTGTGACAGAAGCTGGACCCTGACAGCCAGCAGCCACTCCCAGGGAAGGGGCGGTTCCACTGCTTAGAGAGGGCAAACTCTGCAGCCAGCCCTTTACACGGGTTATCTTATTTGATCCCCGTGTGCATGGTCATCTCTCAGTCATGTCTGACTCTTTGAGACCCCAGGAACCATAGACCACCAGGCTCCTCTGTCCATGGGATTTCCCAGGCAGAATACTGGAGTAGGTTGCCATTTCCTTCCCCAGGGTATCTTCCCAACCCAGGGATCCCAACCATGCCTCTTCTGTCTCCTGCATTGCTGGCAGATTCTTTACCACTGAGCCATTGGAAAAGCCCCTGTTTATCCCTACAGCTTCCCAAAGGAGGCATGGTTATCATTCCCATTTTACTGTTGAAGGAACTGCATCTCAGAGAAGATTAGAAACGGGTCAGATGTCAAACGACTGGAAACAGCACAGCCCAAATTGCAATCCCAAACCTCCGAAGCCAAAGGCTTTGCCTTTGTCGTTGCGGTGTGATTCTCACGTCCCTTCCCAGAGCCTTGGCTGCCTCAAATGATGTTGACCACTTCCCCCTAAGGGATGGGATCTAGTGGTCCAGGAAATACTTTGCAAGCTATGACATAACTGTGAGGAGTCCGCACCAGCCCCATGCTCTGGTTTCCCAGGGTCGTAAGTAAAGACACGTGGGTTCTTCTGCTCTGGCAGGGCCGTGGGCAGGTAGGACTGGGAAAACTGCACCCGGGTCGGCTACAAGCTGCTTGCCTTGGAGACGAGTGGCGTTGAGATGTGGTGAATGACATCTGGCTTCACTCCATTGGCGTGTGGCCGGCGACTCAGTGCCAGGCGGCTTCGGCGGCGGCCCTTGTCCCCACTTGCCAGACACCCATTGTAGCTGTGGATGAGGGGGTTAAGAAGAAAAGGTTGCAGGCAGAGAGCGACAGCAGGTGAGCCCCTGAGAGACTAGGAGGAACCACCAACTTCTGGGCAGATCCTGCCTTAATAAGCCTTAGAACTACCAGCTAGAAGACCCTACTCTATCAAATTGGTGCCTTGGAGAAGTGAGGTGGGGCGGGGGTGGCAGTCAGAAGATCTTCGAAAGGGTTTTCATTCAATTAACCAGTGTTTTCTGGACTCCTGGACCATGCCTGGTCAGGCACTAGGTGCTAGGGTGGTACAGGTGACATACCACAGGTCAGTCCTGTGCCCTAAGTTGTTTGAGGAACCTGGATGCCACCTGCCCTGACCCAGGCACAAGCCAAGTGTGTCCCAGGCCTAGAGACAGGAGAAAGGAATTCTGACTCCAGGAGCAGGTTTCAAAGAGAGGGGACACCTATACTGGGCCTTGAAGAACTAGAAAGGAGTCACCTTCAGCAAACTGTCATTTATTAGATCACAAATACTACTGGAAACCAGAAGGGAAGAAAAAAAAAATAGACCCACAAAGCCGCTATCTCTACATATCCATACACATCAAATTTCTTCCTTTCCAGCCTTGTCCAGATTGTAGAAGGCAAAGATCGGGTGAGTCATAACCTTGATCGCTGCCATGAACCAAAGCCTCCTGTGTTCCTGGTACTTCACATTATTAATTACCTAATGGAATCTGTGTAATGTCCTGCCAGGCAAGTATCTTTCTATCTTTCTTCTCATTTTACGAATAGGCAAATTGAGGCTCAGGGAGGTAAAATGACTTTCCTGAGGTCCCAGGCTAGGAAGTGGGAAAAGTCTAGATTTGACCTCTCATCTGTCTGACTTCAGGCTCTTTTGCAGAAGATTCTCGGTAAGGAGGGCTTACCCTGAGCAAAGGCCCTGTGGCAGGCAGGGTTTGAGTGATGACTTGGGTGGGAGAGTGCAGTCGGGGAAAATGAACTTGGTGGGAGGGCCCTGAACACCAGGAAGGGCATTCTGAACTTTATTCCATAAGTACTGGGGAGCCACAGCAGGTTTGGAAGCAGGAAGTGAAAAGGATGAATAGCTGCCAAATACAGCCAACGACCGCTTGAATCAGAATCTTCTCTGGACCCACAGAGGGAGATTCTGATTCTGTAGGTTTGGGATGAGCTTGTCAGTGGGTAGTTTTCAATGCTCTCTCCGGGTGGCTCTGATGTCCAGCTGGCGTGGGGCTTCACTGCTCCGTGGAGAACAGATGGCTCTCAAGAGGGCCTGTCGCCTTAGGTCTGAGCTCTCCCTCATCAGTGGCCTCATTCCCAGCTGTGATTCCAGCTCTTCCTTTGGGATATGAAGCAGTTGCTTTCTTTGGGGGTTGGGGGCGGGGGAGCAGGCAGTGCCACGTGACTTGCACGATCTTAGTTCTCCAATGGGGAATCAAACTCTGGGCCCTCGGCAGTGAAATCATGGAGTCCTAACCACTGGACCGCCAGGGACTTCCCAAGGGGTTGCTTTTCTAATGCAAGCACCCCTGAGAGGGGGCATCACTTTTGCGCTTGTAAGCTCTTCCCACATACGGGGGGTAGGGCAGTTCGGGACACGGGCTGAGGGTTCAGACGGACCTGACTTAAATCCGGGCTCTTCTGCGCGTCAGATAACCTCTGTGCTTGCTGTCACTTCACTCATGTTCCACTCTGTGTGGCCCTGTGGACTGCAGCTTGCCAGGCACCTCTGTCCCTGGGATTCTCCAGGCAAGAATACTGGAGGGGGTTGCCATGCCCTCCTCCAGGGGATCTTTCCGATCCAGGGACCGAACCCGCATCGCTTATGTCTCCTGCATTGGCAGGCGGGTTCTTTACCACTAGTGCCACCTGGGAAGCCTTCTAGCCTCTGTAAAATGGGGCTAATTTTTTCAGGATCTACCTCACAGGTTCAGTATGAGAGCTAAATGAGATAAAGCATTTTAAGATGCTTGGCACAGTTTGGCATATATTTAATAAGCCCTTGATAAATGTTATCTATGATTATTATTACTAAAAAATAAAAATAAAAGCACATGGCATGTACATGTCAACAAACAGTAGCCATTATTATTTTTAAATAGTTATCACAGTGATAATATAGTTTATCAGATACTCTCTTCAGGTCAGAGAGAGAGGCCAAAAGGAAGTACAGAAGGGAAGAAGGAGAGGGACCTATGCGTGGGGCAAGCATCCTGGTCAGGCGAAGACCAGGAAAGGATAAGGTCTACTCAGCTACCAGCTCACGTTGCTTCCTCTCTCCTGGCCTCACTTTCCTCCTCTGTAGCACGAGGGGCAGCTGTCGCTTAGTAAAAGTGCACTAAACCTAGAGTAAGAAAGACCTGGGTCCAAATTCCAGCCCTGGCACATATCAGCTGTGTGCCCTTGGGCCAGCCACTTCCCCTCTCTGAGCCTCGGTTTCCTCACCTCCTTCCTCATGGCATCTTTGTGAAGATTGAAATGAAACAATGTCCGTGAAAGGGCTTGGCACAGGCCTGCCTCCCAGGACACTTGGTCTGGGCCAGGCACTGTGCTATATGCTTTATAGAAATCACCTCAGTCGTTCCTTCCCACAACCCTCTGAGGTATTATTATCATCATCTCTATTGGTAAGTGGGGGAAATGGAGGCACAGGGAAGTTAAGCAATTTACAGAGGCAGGATTTGAACCAAGCACTTTTGCTGGAGAACCAGAGTTCATCTCAGACTACACACATGAGGAATTTTATAAAAGGCAGCTAGTACTTTCTTCTGTTCAGAAACTTAGGTGGGCAGGGTTGTCTCCGTAATTTATGAAAAATGGGAAGATAAAATACCAATTGTGAATTGAAGTGGGCTTGGTCAACTTTGTCTCTCAGCTGGGAAGGTGAGGAGGGACGAACAGCAGAAGGCTGTAAATGGGGAAAGCTGAGACCCTTGGTCTGGCTGTCCTGTGGGGTGCCTGGTGCCCCGCCCCCTGGGACCAGGGAGGCTTACCCCAGAACGATGAGTTCGCCATACTTGATGGGCTCCTCCCCTGGCTGTGCATCTTCACTGGGAGAAGAGAGCACGCAAGAGCCCTGGTTCCCCGGGTGCTGGAGGTCTGAGGTTCGGGGAGACCCCACTTCAGGGTTTCCTTCCAGCACCATTCTGGGCAAAGAGCTAAATGAGATAAAGCATTTTAAGATGCTTGGCACAGTTTGGCATATATTTAATAAGCCCTTGATAAATGTTATCTATGATTATTATTACTAAAAAATAAAAATAAAAGCACATGGCATGTACATGTCAACAAACAGTAGCCATTATTATTTTTAAATAGTTATCACAGTGATAATATAGTTTATCAGATACTCTCTTCAGGTCAGAGAGAGAGGCCAAAAGAAGTACAGAAGGGAAGAAGGAGAGGGACCTATGCGTGGGGCAAGCATCCTGGTCAGGCGAAGACCAGGAACGGATAAGGTCTACTCAGCTACCAGCTCACGTTGCTTCCTCTCTCCTGGCCTCACTTTCCTCCTCTGTAGCACGAGGGGCAGCTGTCGCTTAGTAAAAGTGCACTAAACCTAGAGTAAGAAAGACCTGGGTCCAAATTCCAGCTCTGGCACATATCAGCTGTGTGCCCTTGGGCCAGCCACTTCCCCTCTCTGAGCCTCGGTTTCCTCACCTCCTTCCTCATGGCATCTTTGTGAAGATTGAAATGAAACAATGTCCGTGAAAGGGCTTGGCACAGGCCTGCCTCCCAGGACACTTGGTGTGGGCCAGGCACTGTGCTATATGCTTTATAGAAATCACCTCAGTCGTTCCTTCCCACAACCCTCTGAGGTATTATTATCATCATCTCTATTGGTAAGTGGGGGAAATGGAGGCACAGGGAAGTTAAGCAATTTACAGAGGCAGGATTTGAACCAAGCACTTTTGCTGGAGAACCAGAGTTCATCTCAGACTACACACATGAGGAATTTTATAAAAGGCAGCTAGTACTTTCTTCTGTTCAGAAACTTAGGTGGGCAGGGTTGTCTCCGTAATTTATGAAAAATGGGAAGATAAAATACCAATTGTGAATTGAAGTGGGCTTGGTCAACTTTGTCTCTCAGCTGGGAAGGTGAGGAGGGACGAACAGCAGAAGGCTGTAAATGGGGAAAGCTGAGACCCTTGGTCTGGCTGTCCTGTGGGGTGCCTGGTGCCCCGCCCCCTGGGACCAGGGAGGCTTACCCCAGAACGATGAGTTCGCCATACTTGATGGGCTCCTCCCCTGGCTGTGCATCTTCACTGGGAGAAGAGAGCACGCAAGAGCCCTGGTTCCCCGGGTGCTGGAGGTCTGAGGTTCGGGGAGACCCCACTTCAGGGTTTCCTTCCAGCACCATTCTGGGCAGAGTGGAAGAAGAGAAAAAGAGCTTTGCAGCCTCCCTCCCCCCCCCCCCCCCCTCAATGCCAGCTCCAGCCTGCTGCAGGCCACCCAGGCTAAGACCAGAGTGACCTTTCACCCACTCTGTTGCTATGGCAACCACTTCACCTCTGCCTCCCCTAAACTGTCAGCGTTGCTGGGATACCAGGGAAGGGAGATGGATGGGGTGGAACCAAGAGGGAGGAGCTGCCCAATCAGAGGGTCAGAATATTTGGCAGAGCCAGAGGGATGGCTCAACTTGGGGTGGCCAGAAGCTTCTTTTTGGCAGGACCTCTGTCTGGGATGTGGTTGGAAGAAAAGCACCCCAGGAGTTGGGGGCCCCTACTGCTCATCTTACAGTCAGTTCCTGGGTTTGGCTCTCAGCCCCAGGACCTCTGAGGAACCCTTCCGTCAGGTTTTTGGAATCTACCATCCATCTTAATCTTTCTGCCCCTTTGCTGGTCTAGGCCTCTATCTGTCTGTCTGTTTTCTCAATGACTCTCTGTCCCCGCCGCTGTCCTTTTCGCCACCTCTCTACCCACCCTCCTCCCCACCTCCGCCTGTCTGGCCACCTCTGCCTCTCCATTCACCTGCCTCAGTCTCCCCATCTTGCCCTCACCCTGCGGACAGGGCTCTGGACCCCTCCCGGGTGCGCCCCTCTCCCTCCCTCAGGTGTCAGTCTGCAGTCCCCGGGCCGCTCAGGTCTCTGGAGGCCTGTGGGGGCGGCGCTGCCCCCTCCCTCTTGGGCTGCAGCAGAGCCCGTCTCCGCAGGAAGCCTGTTTGGAAAACATCCCCGCGCAGGAGAGACTGCGCCGGGCAGGCCGGCACCCCGCGCCCGGGGCGGGCACAATGACAGCCCAGCGACATACGCAGACACAACCGGCGGCCCCTCCACACAAACACGCGCGCGCACGCACACAGTCCCGCACAACCGAAGCCCCGCGAGCGGTGCCCGGACGGGTGCAGAGCCCACCCTAGACTCGCGACAGCAGGCGCTATCGCGCAAACAGCCACAGGCGCTCGCCCTCGGACCGAGTACCCCCCGCCACCCTGACACTCAAACACGCCCCCAGCGTCTGTTGGGGCCCGCCTGGCGAAGCCCCCGCCCCCTCCGCCTCGGCGGGCTCACCTGGCCGCGCTCTGGCCCCCGCTTGGCGCTGCTCCCTCTGCTCCTCGCCTCTGCTCGGCCTAGGGACGGCTGCGGCGGGATGGGCCCGGCCGGCGGCGGCTCCGCGCTGCCTTGTCACGGGGACACCCGGGGCCGGGGAGGGGTACGAGCGCAACAATTACGCTCCGCCCCCTGTCCCTATGCCCCGCCCCATGGAAGCCCCGCCTTCAAGACGAGAGTCCTCCTCTTGCGGCGAAGCTCTGCCCCAGTCGGCGGAGCCCCGCCCGTTCTCAGGAGACCACGCCCCTTATCGAGCCCCGCCGCCTGGTCCCTTGGAAGCCACGCCACCACTCTGCTTTAGGAATGCTGTCTCCCAACTTCGCGTGAGCTAGGACTCTCAGGTAGGTCTTTGAAGCCCCCTTCTCCAGTTCGGGTTCCCCAGACCCCGCCCTTGTTTCTGGAGACTCCCGGGTTCTCCTTGAGACCCTGGCGCCCCCTCCCTCATCGCAGTCTAGCACCTTGCCCCTCTGGGCTGGAGGCCCCTTTCCGCAGTTTAGCCAGGGACTCTGAACCTCCTGCGCGAGACCTCGCCTTCCAGATGGGGAAACTGTGGAATTAGAGGAGAGAGGCAGGGGCGGGAAGGAGAGAGAGAATGGAAATACTAGAGGAGACAGAGGTACGGGTGTGCATCGGAGGGGAGGCAGAGGAAAGCCTCTGCGTTTGATCTGTCTTCCAGCCCAGCTGGACTACTTTCTGGGCGACTGCCGGCTGGCTCTGGGCTCCCTCTGGTGTCCAGGAGTGCCTCCCGCCCGCCCACCAGCTTGCGCACACCACCGGAGATACCACAAACGGGATGGAGACCCCTCCGGGCCTGGGCTTGCAAGAGATCTCATCTGTTAGTCTGTGGCAGGTGCTATGAGCTGTGCTTGGAACAAAATAAGCCCTTTGATTCTTGGGAAACAGACACTATAATCACCCATTTTGCAGATGAGAAAACAGAGATTTAGGAATCTGTCATGGTTATTTTCCCTGAAAGGGATCAAAAGTGGATTTCAGCTGTGTGACTCCAGTCTGGACTCATAGCTTCTATATATCTTGTTGCTATGACTCGGGACCACAGGATGGCAAGAGGGCACTCAGA
Organism: Madoqua kirkii; assembly: GCA_006408675.1. Taxonomy (NCBI): domain Eukaryota; kingdom Metazoa; phylum Chordata; class Mammalia; order Artiodactyla; family Bovidae; genus Madoqua; species Madoqua kirkii. The sequence continues at coordinate 21,884 of SJYC01051550.1, read as the reverse complement.
GGTACAGAGCAAGAGAGACCCAGAAATGCATCAGGTAAGATCCCTACAGCTCATTATCTCTTGGCCTGTTTGGAACCGTAACTATTAGGGAAATTAAAATGGAGGAAGTCTTGCTCAGGCTTCAGAAGCAGGAGAGCAGGCCTCTGATAGCATGCAGGGCCTTTGGGGCTTCTGGGCACAAGGCCTTTGTGCCTCCCATTTCTTTGATTATAGGGAACAGCATTTATCAGCCTCTATGACCTTTCCTGAGTTCCAATGGCAGATTCAAGCAATTGTTGATTAGGGAAGGGAAGGGATGTGAGACCAAGGAGAAACAAGCAATCAATAGCAGCCTTGGGGCAGGATTCCTCATCAAAGGATACGAACAACATCTTTGAGCTATTTTGCAGATACTGAAACCCTCTCCGAGAAGTTATGGTATGCTCCCTACAGATGAGTAGACCACAGACCAGTTAAACCTGAAAGTTAATAATGTGGACGCCTACTTACCTCACCACCAACCCATCAGAAGATGGGTCCAAGAGCTGATCACACCCTCTTTTACTGTAAAACTTGTCACTTGGTTTGGAGGGTGGTAGCCTGCTCTGTCCCCCTTTGCCTGGCAAAGCAATAAAGCTATCATCCTTTTCTAGTTCACCCACAACTCTCTGAGATTTGATTCTGCACTGGTGTTCACAGAAGCTGAGCTTTCAGCATCATGACTTGTTTCTTACCTGCTTAGACACTGCCTAGATTCTGTGCCTGCCTGCAAACACAGGAAGTCAAGTGAGCTTTAAATAAGAAAGGGAGTGGGTCTTGGAATTTTTTTAAGCCCCTGGAGGTCTGGCCAACACCCTCCAGGGTCTAATGAAATCCTATGATTGGTGAAACAAACAGCATTGTTAAAGTGAAACCAGAGCTTCATTTTTGTGCACAAACTGATGATGATGTTACTTTGTGGCCTGGGATGATAAGCAGGAGCCCCCAAATTGCAGTTTGAAGTCTCAGCTGTGGAGTGGACACACTGCCCTGGACCCTTTCTCAACTGGGACTCCAGATTACTGTTAACAAGCCACTTCCCAGTGCAGCTGAAGACTGGGCGTAGGTTGTTGGCCCAGGTTGGTAATGTATATGCTTTTGCTTCTCTCCATTGTTTCTATTTCTTTTCTTTTAATGACCGTATACTGAAATTAAGTAAAATAATCCTCTATTAAATATTGAAATTGTTTATTAGTGTGTAATAAGTGGTTTCTTTTGTGGAAAAAAAAAATTCCTCAAACCTAAAACTAAAGTAAAACTTTGGGCAAAACAATAACCAAGAGTTAGGGGAAGCCCAGAGGGCGGACCTTTAATTTGCATCTTTAGAGTGCATGTTTTATTGAAGAAATCAAGGAAAGCTGCACAGAGGAGGCATTCTTTGACCCTCACATCAAGAAAAACAAGTGAAAGTTGGCCCACACACTGTGGAGGAGCATACTTCCTCTCCTTCCCCCAACTTGTTGTTTATGAAGCTGCCAATCGTAAAGACTCCTCCTGGGTCTTACCACATCCACACACCCCACTAACTCCTCCATCTAAAAATAGTCCAAGATACCAACTGTTTTGCCAACTGTTCTCGGGCTCCAGCAGCCAGATGAAACAAGAAAGCAGCCGACAGCACACCCTTTGAGGACGAAAGCACCCACTAATCAAAGAGAAAGTCCCGGAGCAGGTTGGACTGCTGGGCTCCTGGCAGCAGGTCGTACAAATCCTGCACCACAGGATTGCTCGCATCCCTGCTTCCCTACCTGCATACCAGGTACACATATCTGCAATAGGCCATGGAGACACTGGGACAGTCTTACTCCCCTTTGCACTCCCAGCTTCCAGTACATTCCCTGCCAAAGCAAGCCCTCTGTGAACATATACTGAATTATGATACAGCCAGGTCACAGAGCCAGATGGGTGTGGAACTGAGGTTTGACCAGAGCTCCCGTGCTACCACCTGACACCAGATGGCAGGAAGGGCTAAGAGAGGTTCAAAGGCTTTGTCCCAAGAGGCAAAGATTTTTCCTGTGGTCAAGCACTGGGCCGGGAGTTGTATGGTGGGCACAGCCAGACCAGGAGGGACCTCTGGAATCATGGGATGGGCCTGAATGCAACATTACATTTTCAGGATGGGCAGAGGAAGGGTGAGTTGGAACACCAACAGACATAGATTCTCAAGTCCCAGCCTTGGCTTCTGGCTCTAAGTCCCAGGCTCTGTGCTAAGAACTCCAGCTTCTTAATCTCTCTGCCTCACTTCCTGTATTTATAAAATGGAATTAAACATGGTACCTACCTGAAGTGGGATAAAAATTGACAGTATTGTTTTGAAAATCTTTCGAGCCCCTCCCTTCTCTCTTCAATCTAGATCTTGACCCTACTGCTTTTTATAAGGGGACACAGAAATGAGAAAAATACAGCCTGTATTTTTTCTTAAAATAATTTTTTTTGTTTGGCTCCGCCAGGTCTTAGTTTTAGTAAGCAACTAAAATGGCTTAAGGAATCTAGTTCCCTAACCAAGGATTGAACCTAGGACCCCTGCATTGAGAACACAGAGTCTTAGCCTCCAAACCATCAGGGAAGTCCTCTGTAGTTCTTCAGCTCTTGGGTTCAAGTACCCAGAGACAAGCATAGTTTTGAAGAATATTTGTGCATCTAGTGAAGAAAGCATGTTGAAAACAAATAAACAAGCCAACCAACAACAAGCTCTTTCTGGCTGGAAAGATTTGGAGAGAAGAGGATAAGGAAGAGCTAAGATGCTGGGCTCTGCCTCTGAGGTCTCTGTAGGTAAGAGGGTGGTGCTAGAAAAAGATAGACCCCCTCAGATAGACTTAGGCATCCAAACTCTATTCCTTCACTGTCCAGATTTGATTGGATCAGTTTGTGAAATAATTTATGTTCTAGGACATTGTTGAAAACAGCAGAGAACTAGCTGTCAGTGAGTGGAGTTTAATAGGTGGCTGTGGTCAGGGAAAGTGTCAGTCCAGGAGAGCCCAACCCAAATCACTGCCTTCCCAGGTGACTGCAGGTGGAGGCTTTAAACTCAGGCAGAGGGAAGGGGGGATGGATTCACCCCAATAATCCACACAGGGACTTCCCTGGCAGTCCAGTGGCTAGGACTCCACACTCCTAATGCAAGGGGCCGGGTCTGAGCCCTGGTCAGGGAACTAGATCCCACATCTAAGCCACAACTAAGACCTAGTATAGCCAAATAAATAAGTATTAAAAAAAAATAATCCACTCAGCCACCAAGCAAGCAAATAACAATAGCAAGCCGTCGGGGTGAGGCAAGTGCCAAGTTGCCACAATGTAGTATTTAAAATCTTCAGTTTCCATCAAGAAATTGTAAATCATGCAAAGAAACAGGAATGGATGACACAGACAAGGGAAAAAAAAAAGGCAGATATTGTCAGGATGTGGGGAAATTGACACCCTCGCACACTGATAGTAGGAGGGTAAAATGATGTAGCCACTTAGGAAAACAGTCCAGCGCTGCCTCCAACAGTTTGTTGTTGCCATGTGACCCTGCAATTCCACTCCTAGGGGAAGACCCAAGAGAAATGAAAACATATGTCTAAACAAAACTTGTACACAAATGGCTATGGCAGCATTATTTATAATAGTCAAAATGTGGACAACTCAAATGTTCAGTTGTTGAATTGATAAACAAAATGTATATCTACGCAGTGGAATATTATTCAGCCATAAAAAGGAACAAAGTACAGATATATGCTACAACCTTGAAAATAATATGCTAAGCCAAAGAAGTCAGTCACAAATGACCACATCTTGTATGACTTCATTTATAAGAAATGTCAAAATAGAAGAATATATAGAGGCAGAAAGTAGATTTGAGATTCCTTAGCTAGGGAAGGCCAGTGTTCTTGCCTGGAGAATCCCAGGGACGGGGGAGCCTGGAGGGCTGCCATCTATGGGGTCACACAGAGTCGGACATGACTGAAGTGACTTAGCAGCAGCAGCAGCTAGAGAGGGATGGCAGAATAGTGATCACTAAAGTGCATGAGTTTCGCTTTGAGGTGATGAAAACGTTCCAAAATTGCTGTGGTGATGGTCACATGTATCTGTGAATATACCAAAACTACTAACTGCACATTTTAATGGGTGAATTTATGATATGTGAATTATTATATCTCAATATATGCTTTGTGCTCAGCCATATCTGACTCTTTGTGACCCCTGGACTGTAGCCTGCCAGACTCCTCCATCCATGGGATTTTTCAGGCAAGAATACTGGAGCGGGTTGCCGTTTCCTCCTCCAGGGGATCTTCCTGACCCAGGAATTGAACCAGCATCTCCTGCATCTCAGGTATTGGCAGGCAGATTCCTTACCACTGAGCCACTGGGGATGCCAAATATCTCAATACGGCTTTTCCTTAAAAAGAACCAGCTAGAACAAAACAAATATGACATTGAGCAAAAAAACTAAGTATCAGAATTCATACTCTATAATTGTACTGATGTAACTCTTAAAAATAGTTCAAACCAAGCCATATCAGTTCAGGATGCTTATTTTGGTGGCAAAACTAAAGAAAGATGAGGAAGTTAAGGGCATGAAAATTAGGCAGCGGTTTTAACCTGGAAGGAGCATAACGGGCGCGCTGGGGCGCTGTCCAGGGTGCTGTTTGGTTTCCTGACCGAGTCTCACTCACCCAAGTGCTTGCTTTATAATGCTTCTTAAGCTGTGCGTTTATCTTGTGTGAACTTTTGGTGTGTTTATCATATTTTACAATAAAAGCATTTCAAATAAAATGAGCTGGTTCAATCAAACCTCCACACTCTGCAATGTGAATGGGTAAGGAGTAGTTCTAGCTGAAAGGTCAGGATGTGGAGGAGACTGGTGAGACTGTGGCCAGAAATAGTGAAGAGAAACCCAGGGAGCTGAGAAAGCCAGTGAGAGCGAGCGCACAGAGAGAAGCAAAAACCAGGAGAGGGGCTACGAAGGGCCCCTAGGACTTCAAGTCTTGATAGCTTGATTTAATCATTTACCCACTGATTAACAGTGTTATTAAGTATTTGCTTTCGGTCACACCAGTGAAGCTGCTTCTCCCTAATCCCCAGTGGTGCATCACCAGCAATCATTTTTGTTTCTGTGACATCATTCCCTGGCCATAGCTAAAGGGAGTAAGGATGCCAACCTGACCCAGGCTGGGCCAATCACATCTTGTCTGTTGGGAACTTGGAACAGAGATTCAGAGACAGCCTTTCTCTGTGGTAGAGCTGAAGGATCACAGAAAACTGGTTTTGCTATGCCAAAGCTTCACCCTCAGTGAGCAGTTACCCAAGTCTCAAGAAACACTGCGGGATAATTTGTAACTGCTTTGCCACTGGATATAAGAACTGCCTCTTCCATCCTAGTGAAAGTGAAGTCATTCAGTCATGTCCGACTCTTTGCAATCCCATGGACTGTAGTCTACCAGACTTCTCTGTCCATGGGATTTTCCAGGCAAGAGTCCTGGAGTGGGTTGCCATTTCCTTCTTCAGGGGATCTTCCTGACCCAGGGATCAAACCCAGGTCTCCTGTATTGCAGGTGGACGCTTTACCCTCTGAGCCACCAGGGAAATCCCTCTTAGGCTGTGAAATTTTTACTTACACGCGTGTCAGTCATGTCCAACTCTGTGACTCCATGGGCGCAGACACATGTTTTAGATTCTTCTGATCAGAAAGGCCTGCTTCTGACTGAACTGGATGCTATTTCTTAAAGAAGCGGATGTGGTGGAGACAGTGGCTAGGTCCAGTTTCAAAGTAGCTCCAACTGCAGAGTCTGCAGCTCTCTGTCCGTGGCGCCAGTGGTGAGATGCTGCGCACAATGGGGGCATTTTAGTCTTTTCAGGACAGTTCCGTGGCATGATTCTCAGTGTGTTCCTACTTGCCTGGCTACAGCGCCTACTTCCCTGCACAGCCTGGAGACTCTGTGAGTTACTCAGTATCCTTCCTAAGTTTTCTTTCTGCTTAGAGTGTCCAGAATTGGCTTCTATGCTTGAAATTAAGAACCCTGGGTGTGTGTGGTGGGGCTGTGTGTGGGAGGGAGGCTCCAGAAGGAGGGGATATATGTATGTATACAGCTGATTCACACTGTTGTATCTCAGAAACTAACACAATATTGTAAAGCAATTATCCTCTAATTTAAAAAAGTAAATAAATTTTTACAAAATACATAAGAAAAAAAAGAACTCTGACCTACATCGCCAGAAACTTGAATACAGTCCTTCCTGAGTAGCCCAGAGGGAATTATCTCTCCCCATTTCTTGTCTCTCTACCTCTCTGTATGTTGACATCACTCCTCCCCGCAGACCAACATATGTGACCTGAGGTAGGAAGTGGCTATGCTGCATCTCTCAAGTTTTGATATCCTCTCTTGTCAAGACGCCAGTCCAAAATGAGAATGGAATTTCTTTTTTTTTTTTTTTCTTTTTTGTCTACAACATGCAGGATCTTAGTTCCCTGATCAGGGATTGAACCCCTGTCCCTGGCAGTAAAAATATGGAGTTCTAAGTACTGGACGGCCAGCGAATTCCCCAAGATTTCTAACTTTTAATAAAAGATTACAGAGGGAGAAACTTTGACCCAGCTTGGGGGAGATGCTTGCACGTAGCCAGTCAAGTGCAAATAGGCAGACTCATGTCATATAAAAATATGTTGCTGTCTCATGTTGCTGTAAGACAGGAAGCAGGCAGAGCACAACAGTCAAAAGAATGACAACCACTGAGGACACGGCATAAACTGGTTAGAGCCAACTAGGTCCAAGACGGCAGATGAGCTGACTCCCGCTAGACCCTGAGCATCAGTAGCGTCTCACTGTAACACAGAATACTAAATGACACGCCCACAGGTGCCACGACAGTCCCAAGGTTGACCAGAAAAGGACAAAAAGTGGGTGGTGACCCAATTCCTAGAACTCTCTGCCCCTTCTCCAGAAAAGTTGCAATAATCCTCCCCCTCATTAGCCTATGAAATCACCCAGCCCCTAAAACCTAAAGAGTTGTGTCCAACTCTTTGTGACCTGATGGTCTATCCATGGAATTCTCTAGGCAAGAATACTTGGAGAAGGGATGCCATTCCCTTCTCCAAGGGATCTCCCTGACCCAGGGATCGAACCAAGGCCCAACCACTCCCATATTTCAGGGTCTCAGGCCTTCTGAGATGGCCCCACACTCTGTATTTCTCCCGGGACTGCTCTCACTTTCTGAAATGGGCCATATTCTGTGTATGGAATGTATATGTCTCTAAACAAACCTGCTGTCACTTTGCTAAGACTCATTCTTGAGTTCTTTCCCAAGCAAAGCCAAGAGCCCACATTTGATGGCCCATCTCAGGGACTTGTCTGAGACCTGGGATGTGACCATCCTCTCACATCCCACCTTTTTCCGGCAACAGCTGGCTCCAACCCCATGTGAAACGGAAGCAGAAGGGGCAGGGTACAATATCTGAAAGAATGACATAGCCATTCATTCAAGAGGACGTAACATAAACTGATAAGACTCAAGCCGGTCCTACATCACCCAGAAGATGGCAGACAAGTGAAATCTGACTAGACCTTGATCCTCAGAATATGCTCATTGTAACACAAGAGCAGCAACAACAGCACACCAGCAAGCTAAATGAGACACCCACAGGTGCCACAAAAGTTCCAAGGCCAACCATCAAAACCAAAAAGTGGGCGGTAGGCCAACTCCTGGAAACTCCTGCCCCGTCCCCAGAATAGCTGGAATAATCCTCCCACTCATTAGCCTATGAAATTGTTGCTGTTCATTCGCTAAATCGTGTCTGACTCTTTGTGACCCCATGGACTGCAGCACACCTGGCTTCCCTGTCCTCGGCTGATAAAAACTAACCACACCACATTTGAAGGCTGCACTCAGCCTCTGTGATGGCCCACACTCTATCTGTGGAGTGTGTTTTTCTCTAAATAAGTCTACTTCTTACCTATCACTTTATCTCTTACTGAGTCTTTCAGAGATGAGACTACAAGAATCCAAGTTTCAGCAGGTCTTAAAACTAGATGTGTGACCTTAGTTGGAAGACAGTGGTTTTAGCTGGGTTCAAGTCCTGGCCACGTGCATTAGTCCCAAACTGGGTTTGGCTGAGTTTGAGTCTTAGCACGTGTGTTCAAGTCCCAGTCTTGAGGTGAATGCTTTCACATGCATTGGGGCAGAGGTGCATTTTCAGAGAATGGACTGGACCTACATGTGTGCATTACAAACAGCAGTTAGGTGTGGCGAAGTGGGAGGCGAGGGGCAAAGGGCCAGGAGGGTGGTTTCAACTTAAGGTCTATCAACCCTTAGGAATCAAAACTGAAAAATTAGAATTTTACCTTCTGGGTGATGGGGAGCTACTCAGAGGCTTCTGATGAGGGAAGTGTTACACATCTGAGGGAGGACATTTTTATGTACAGAAAAATTGAAATAAGAAAAATATCCTCAAATGTACTACCCACAACCACTGTTTCTGTTTGGGCGAATTTCCCTTCCACTCTTTCTTCTAAGTGTACACACACATGCATAAACACACAAGTACAATTGTAATTACACCCTATATACACAATATGACATTTGCTTTGAGTAATTAACATTGTATCATATGTATTTCCATGTACTTAAATATTCCTCCTCAATAGTATTTTAATGGCTAGGAGAGTTAGGGATGGTCTCTTTGAGGAGATAGCACTGGACTTGAGGCCAGAAGAATAAAAAAGCCAGTCTGGGGAAAAGCCTTCCAAGGAGAAGTAACAGTGTGTGTGAAGCCCTGAGTCAGGAGTAGGCTTGGTGAGTTTCAGGATGAGTATAAAGTAAATTTCTCCCTGCGTTTCTTCTTTGCTGTTGTTGTTTAGTTGATTGGTCGTGTCTGACTCTTTGTGACTCCATGGACTACAGCACGCCAGGCTTCCCTGTCCTTCGCTATCTCCCAGAGTTTTCTCAACCTCATGTCCATTGAGTCAATGACACTATCTATCCATCTCATCCTCTGTCACCCTCTTCTCCTCACGCCCTCAATCTTTTGCTTCATCAAGGTCTTTTCCAGTGAGTCAGCACTTCGCATCAGATGGCCAAAGTATTGGAGCTTCAACTTTAGCATCAGTCCTTCCAATGAATATTCAGGGCTGATTTCCTTTAGGATTGACTGCTCTGATCTCCTTGCAGTCCAAGGGACTCTCAAGAGTCTTCTCCAGCACCACAGTTTGAAAGTATCAGTCCTTCGGTGTTCAGCCTTCTTTGGGCTTCCCTGGTTGTTCAGACGGCAAAGAATCTGCCTGCAATGCGGGAGACCTGGGTTCGACCTATAGGGAGACCTATAGGTTGGAAAGATCCCCTGGAGGAGGGGCATGACAACCCACTCCCCTATTCTTGCCTGGAGAATCCTAGGTTGGGAAAATCCTCTAGAGGAGGGCATGGCAACCCTCTCCAGTATTCTGGCCTGGAGAATCCCCATGGACAAAGAAGACCGATGGGCTACAGTCCATGGGGTCATCAACAGTCAAACATGACTAAGCAACTAAGTACACAGCACGCAGCCTTCTTGATGGTCCAACTCGCACATCCGTACATGACCGCTAGAAAAACCATAGTTTCGACTATCCAGATCTTGGTCAGCAAAGTGTTGCCTTTGTTTTTTAATACACTGTCTAGGTTTGTCATAGCTTTCCCTCCAAGGAGCAAGTGTCTTTTAATTTCATGGCTGTAGTCACTGTCTGCCGTGATTTTGGAGCCAAAGAAAATAAAATCTGTCACTGTTCCTACTTTCGCCGCTTCTATTTGCCGTGAAGTGATGGGACTGGATGACATGATCTAGTTTTTCCAATGTTGAATGTCAAGCCAGCTTTTCACTCCTCTTTCCACCCTCATCAAGAGGCTCTTTAGTTCCTCTTCACTTTCTGCCATTAGAGTGGTATTTTCTGCATATCTGAGGTTGTTGATATTTCTCCCTGTAATCTTGATTCCAGTTTGTGATGCATACAGCCTGGCATTTCACATGATGTACTCTGCATAGAGGGCTTCTCAGGTGTCACTAACGGTAAAGAACCCATCTACCAATACAACAGATGTTAAGAGATGTGGATTTGATCCCTGGGTCAGGAAGATCCCCTGGAGGAGGGCAGAGCAACCCACTCCAGTACTCTTGCCTGGAGAATCCCATGGACAAAGGAGCCCAGCAGGCACAGTCCATAGGGTTGGAAAGAGTTGGACATGGCTGAAGTGACTTAGCACACACATTCTGCACAGAAGTTAAATAACCAAGGCAACAGTATATAACCTTGACATACTCCTTTCCCATTTTTGAACCAGTCCATAGTTCCATGTTTGGTTCTAACTGTTGCTTCTTGACTGCATGCAAGTTTCACAAGAGGAGATGAAGTAGTCTGGTATTCCTTTCTTTTTAGGAATTTTCCAGTTTGATATGATCCATACAGTCAGAGGCTTTAGTGTAGTCAGCGAAGCAGAAGTAGATGTTTCTCTGAAATTCTCTTGCTTTTTCTATGATTCAATGGATCTCTTGTTCCTCCACCTTTACTAAATCCAGCTTCTACATCTGAAAGTTCTTGATTCATGTACTACTGAAGTCTAGCTTGGAGGATTTTGAGCATAACCTTACTAGCTAAGAGTGCAGTTGTTCAGTAGCTTGAACATTCTTTGGCACTGCCCTTCTTTAGGGCTGGAATGAAAACTGACCTTTTCCAGTCCTGTGGCCAACGCTGAGTTTTCAAAATTTGCTGACATATTGAGTGCACTTTAATAGCATCATCTTTTAGCATTTTAAATAGCTCAGCTGGAATTCCATCACCTCCAGTAGCTTTGTTTGCAGTAATGCTTCCTAAGCCCTGCGTGACTTCACACTCTCATGTCTGGCAGTAGGTGAGTGATCACACCATCATGGTTATCCAGATCATTACGACTTTTTTGGTATAGTTCTTCTGTGTATTCTTGCAGATTCTTCTTAATCTCTTCTGCTTCTGTTAGGTCCTTACCATTTCTACCCTTTCCCTTGTGGCTCAGCTGGTAAAGATTCCGCCTGCAATGTGGGAGACCTGGGTTGATCCCTGGCTTGGGAAGATCCCCTAGGGAAGGGAAAGGCTACCCACTCCAGTATTCTGGCCTGGAGAATTCCATGGACTATAGTCCATGGGGTTGCAAAGAGTAGGACACAACTGAGTGACTTGCACTTTGCATGGAATATTCCTTTGATATCTCCAATTTTCTTGAAGTGATCGCTAGTCTTTTCCATTCTATTGCTTTTCTCTGTTTGCATTGTTCTCATAAGAAAGCTTTCTTATATCTCCTTGCTATTCTTGGAACTCTGCATTCGGTTGGGTGTATCTTTCCCTTTCTCCATTGCTTTTTGCTTCTCGTCTTTTCTCAGCTATTTGTAAAGCCTCCTCAGACAAACACTTGGGCTTCTTGCGTTTCTTTTTCTTTGGGATGGGTTTGGTCACCGAATCCTGTACAATGTTACAAACCTCTGCCCACAGTTCTATAGGTACTCTGTCTACCAGATCTAATCCCTGGAATCTATTCATCAACTCCACTTTTCCAATCAAATCATAAGGAATTTGATTTAGGTCATACCTGAATGGCCTAGTGGTTTTTCTTACTTAAATTTAAGCCTGAATTTTGCAATAAGGAGCTCAAGATCTGAGCCATAGTCAGCTCCAGGTCTTGTTTTTGCTGACTGTATAAAGTGTCTCTATCTTCAGCTGCAAAGAATATAATCAATCTGATTTCAGTAGTGACGATATTGTGATGTCCACATGTAAAGCGGTCTCTTGTGTTGTTGGAAGAGGGTGTTTGTTCTGACCAGTGTGTTTTCCTGACAAAACTCTTAGCCTTTGCCCTACTTTATTTTGTACTCCAAGGCCAAATTTTTCAGTTACTCCAGGTAAACTTTGAGTTCCTCCTTTTGCATTCCAGTCCCCTGAGGAGAAGGATTTTCTTTCTTTTTTTTTTTAAACCATCTTGTTTTGGGTGTTAGCTCTCGAACATCTCATAGGTCCATAGAGCTGGTCAACTTCAGCTTCTTCAACATCAGTGATTTGGGCATAGACTTGCATTACTGTAATGCTGAATGGTTTGCTTTGGAAATGAACCAAGATCATTCTGTTGTTTTGAGATTGCACCCAAGTACTGCATTTTGGACTCTTGTTGACTGTGAGGACTACTCCATTTTTCCTAAGAGATTCTTGCCCACAGTAGTAGATATAATGGTCACCTGACTTAAATTAGCCCATGCCTATCCATTTTAGTTTGCTGATTCCTAAAATGTTGATGTTCACTCTTGCCATCTCCTGTTTGACCACTTCCAATTTACCTTGATTCATGGACCTAACATTCCAGGTTCCTATGCAACATTGTTCTTCACAGCATCAGACTTTTCTTTCACCGCCAGACACATCCACAACTGAGCATTTTTTCCTCTTCGGTCCAGCCACTTCATTCTTTCTGGAGGATTTCTCTACTCTTCCCCAGTAGCATACTGGACACCTTCCGACCTGAGAAGCTCATGTTCTGGTGTCATATTTTTTGTCCATTCATACTGTGGCCAGAATACTGGAATGGTGTGCCATTCCTTACCCCAGTGAACTGCATCTTGTCAGAATCCTCCACTGTAATGCATCCATCCCGGTGGCCATGCACAGCATGGCTGATAGCGTCACTGAGTTATGCAAGCCCCTTCATCACAACAAGGCTGTGATCTATCTGTGAAGGGGCATTTCTTCTTTACTCACACTCAGTCCATTCTAACCCCCTGGCAGAAACTTAAATTTAATTTAATTGGGTGTTAAATTTAATTAAATTGGGTATCCTACAATTTAACTCCATTCTACCTACCTTAAGATAGTGAGACCCCCACAAATTTAGATTCCTATTCCCACAGGACTGGGTCTTTGTTGTGGCATGCAGCTCTCCAGGTGCAGCTTGGGCTTAGTTGCTGCATGGCATGTGGGAATCTTAGTTCCCAGACCAAGGATTGTCCCCTGTATTGGAAGGTGGATTTTTAACCACTGGACCACCAGGGAAGTCCCAAGATTGCCTCCAATTTATTTATTTTTAAAAAATAATTTTATTTATTTAAAAATAATTTATCTATTTAAATAATTTTATTTGTTTATTTTAAATAATTTTGAAGTGAAGTTGCTCAGTTGTGTCTGACTCTTTGCGACCCGTGGACTGTAGCCCACCAAGCTCCATCCATGGGATTCTCCAGGCAAGAATACTGGAGTGGGTTGCCATTTGCTTCTCCAGGGGATCTTCCCGACCCAGGGATCGAACCCAGGTCTCACACATTGCAGGCAGACGCTTTAACCTCTGCACCACCAGGGAAGCCCTTAAATAATTTTATTTATTTATTTTTAAAAATAATTTTATTTATTAAAAAATTATTTATTTAAATAATTTTATTTGTTTATTTTAAAAGTAATTTTATTTATTAATGATTTTCTTTTATTTTTAAAAATAATTTTATTTATTTTTGATTGTGCTGGGTCTGCATTGCTGTGAGAGCTTTTCTCTAGTTGCAGCGAGTGGGGACTCCTCGCAGGTTGTGGAGCAGGATTCTCTAGCACAGACTCTAGGGCACACGGGCTTCAGTAGGGCTCAGTAGCTGTGGCTTCCAGGCTCCAGAGCACAAGCTTAGCAGTTGCGGCACACAGGCTTCATGGCTTCAAGGCATATGTGATCTTCCCGGATCAGGGATCAAACTCCCGCACTGGCAGATGAATTCCTTCCCACTGAGCCACCAGGGAAGCCTCTGCCCCCAGTTTAGATGCCAATTGCAAGTCCAAGGTTTCACCTGTGCTTCTGGCCAACCAGCAACCAGTGATAAGCTGGAAGTTCCCATGACCCACTCCTTGCGTTTCATTCATTTGCAAAAATGGCGCACAGAACTCAGGAAAACAGTTCACTTATACAATTGCCAGTTTATTACAAAGACTTTTTCAAAGGGTACAAATGAATAGCCAGAGGAAGAGGTTGTACGGGGCGAGGCACGAGGAAGCGGCAAGGAGTTTCCAGGCACGAGACTCTCCCAGCAGCTTCACATGTTCACCAACCAGGAAATTCTCGGAACCCTGGCCTTTGGGGTGTTTATGGAGGCTTCATTAAATAGGTGGGGCTTCGCAGGTGGCTAAGCAGTAAAGAATCCGATCCTCCTGCCGATTCAGGAAATGCGGGAGATACGGGTTAGATCCCTAGGTCAGGAAGATCCCCTGGAGGAGGAAATGGCAACCCACTCCAGTACTCTTGCCTGAAAAATCCCATGGACAGGGGAGCCTAGTGGGCTGCAGCTCATGGCAGAACAAAGAATTGGGCACGACTGGGAAAATGAGCACGAAAATGAGCAGTAAGCAGGCATGATTGATGAGATCATTGACCATCAGTGACTCAGTCAGCAGTTTATCCTGCTTCTCCTCCCCAGAGGTCAGAGGTCAGGGGGATGGGTCTGAAAGTTCCAATCCTCTATGTGGTTCATTTCCCTGGCAACCAGAACCCACAGGCTTTTAGGAACAACGCTTCATTAACATAAAGTCTCCAGATGTTGAAAGGGACTTGTTATGAATAACAGAAAAGTCTTTGCTCCCATTTTTGGCTCTTGTCACTTAGGAAATTCCAAGGGTTTCAGGAGCTCTGTGCCAGAGACAGGGACAAAAGACCAACCTAGATTCCATATCCACAGAAGCAACCAATCTGAAGTTGAAAACATATATATTTTTTTAATTCCAGAAGCTTCCCTGGTGGCTCAGTTGTAAAGAATCTGTCTGCCAATGCAGGAGACACAGATTCAATCGCTGATCTGAGAAGATCCACAACTAAGATCCCCTTAGCTGCCACAGAGCGACTAAACCCGTGCTCCAGACTAAACCCGTGCTCCACAGCTACTGAGCCTGTGCTCTAGAATCCCGTGCGCCGCAACTACTGAGCCCAAGCACCGCAAGTACTGAAGCCCGCATGCCCTAGGGCCCATGCTCTGAAATGAGAGAAGCCCCTGCCGTGGAAAGTCTGGACACCGAAACCGGAAGTAGCCCCCACTTGCCGTAACTAGAGGAAAGTCCACGTAACAATGAAGACCCAGCACAGCCATTCATTCATTCATTCACTATTGTTTTAATTCCAGAAAGTTTGGGGACTCCCCTGGTAGTCCAGTGGTTAAGACTACGTGCTCCCAGTGCAGAGGGCACGTGTTCAGTCCCTGGTCGGGGCACTAACATTCTGCATGCCAATGGCTCAGCCTAGTGACTCTGCCACGTTCTGGCCTAGTGACTCAACCTCTCCGTGTTTCAGTTTCCTCATGTATAAAGCGGGCATAATAACAGCACCTGTACCTCACAGGGGGCTACCCAGGTGGCGCTAGTGGTAAAAAAACCTGCCTGCCAATGCAGGAGACATAGCGGCACGAGTTCGATCCCTGCGTCAGGAAGACTCCCTGGAGGAGGGCATAGCAACCCACTCCAGTGTTCTTGCCTGGGGAATCCCAAGGACAGAGGAGCCTGATGGGCGACAGTCCATGGGGTTGCAAAGAGTAGGACACGACTGAAGCGACTTAGTAGGCATGCATACATACCTCATAGGACTGCAAGGAGTTTTAAATGAGATACTGTTTATAAAGACAGACGCAGTTCATACTCCACAAGTATTTGTTGACTAAGATAAACTCTACCTTCTACATATCTCTTAAAGTGATCCACCATTATCTCTGCACCATCATACTGTCCTAATACTGACCTAATGGGTCTTGCTCCACCCAATCCCTGCCATCCTCCCATCCATCTGCACACCCACCTTTTCAAAATGTAAATATAATGCAAATATTGGGTTGGCCAAAAAGTTCGTTTGGGCTTTCCCATAAGATTTTATGGAAAATCTTGCCTGGGACATCCCACAGACTGAGAAGCCTGGCAGCCTACTGTGGCATTGCAAACTTAGAGACTACACAATAGCAGCAGCAGCTTCAGTGGCTTCCTACTGCAAGGCTGCCCTCCTTAGTAGGCTGACAAGGTCCAGGAGATCTGGTCCCCACTCACCTGTGCAGGCTCACCTTGGCCACTGAACACTCCGGGCAACCATATATGCAAAGGTAGACTAGAAAGTTGTTTCCTTATAATCTGTAAGAGGTGAAACGATCACAATTGTCCTTTCATTGACAAGAAGTGGAAATTTCACGCACTGGTACCCAGTTTGTGCCAGGCCACATTCTTGGCTTCCTGAGGACCTACCATGCCCATTCCTTCATTCAGAAAGGTTTGCTTCTTCATTTGTAAATGAATTTGTGAATATCAGCTGGCTGATGTGAAGCATGCAGAGATAAAGGCTACCTAGCTTGGCTTGCTCTGGGAAAGGCTGTTTCTCTCCCCACCCCCAGTTTATTTATCTTTTATTTCTTCCAAAATTGAATATATCAAGTCCTATGGGTTTCCCTGGTGGCTCAGTGGTTAAGAATTCACCTGCAGTGCAGTGATAGCTTATGGTGAACAGTGTCGGATCCATAATCTCTGAAGAAGATTTAGCTTCGGGACCAAGAACCAGGCTTGAACACTCAAGAGCTTTTGTGTAGCAGAGTTTTATTAAAGTATGAAAAGGACAGATAAATCTTCTGACACAGACATCAGAAGGGGGACGGAGAGTGCCCCCATCCCTAGTCTTGGCAGGGGAATTATATACTTTTTAATTGGTTACTACAATAAATCAAAAGAATGTCTCAAGGTTGTAAAGATCTTACTAGACCCACTCCCATAATATACATTTTAAGATAACAGAATTAGTCAGAAGGTTTTCAGGAAGGAGAAACATGTCCTTAACCAGGATACATTATTGTTATATAATCCTTACCAAGTAATGTAGGAAAAAAACCTTTTTTTTTTCCCCTTTCCTTCTCCTTTAGAATTCCAGACCCCTAACTCCTCCTTGAGAGCCCCTGACTCCTTTCTCCTCCTTCGGGACCCCAGACTTTTTAAATCAGCCTGCCTAGGAATTGACTCTCTCAGCAGGAGATGAGGGTTTGATCCCTGGGTAAGGAAAGAGGAGGGCATAGCAACCCACTCCAGTGTTCTTGCCTGGGGAATCCCAAGGACAGAGGAGCCTGATGGGCGACAGTCCATGGGGTTGCAAAGAGTAGGACACGACTGAAGCGACTTAGTAGGCATGCATACATACCTCATAGGACTGCAAGGAGTTTTAAATGAGATACTGTTTATAAAGACAGACGCAGTTCATACTCCACAAGTATTTGTTGACTAAGATAAACTCTACCTTCTACATATCTCTTAAAGTGATCCACCATTATCTCTGCACCATCATACTGTCCTAATACTGACCTAATGGGTCTTGCTCCACCCAATCCCTGCCATCCTCCCATCCATCTGCACACCCACCTTTTCAAAATGTAAATATAATGCAAATATTGGGTTGGCCAAAAAGTTCGTTTGGGCTTTCCCATAAGATTTTATGGAAAATCTTGCCTGGGACATCCCACAGACTGAGAAGCCTGGCAGCCTACTGTGGCATTGCAAACTTAGAGACTACACAATAGCAGCAGCAGCTTCAGTGGCTTCCTACTGCAAGGCTGCCCTCCTTAGTAGGCTGACAAGGTCCAGGAGATCTGGTCCCCACTCACCTGTGCAGGCTCACCTTGGCCACTGAACACTCCGGGCAACCATATATGCAAAGGTAGACTAGAAAGTTGTTTCCTTATAATCTGTAAGAGGTGAAACGATCACAATTGTCCTTTCATTGACAAGAAGTGGAAATTTCACGCACTGGTACCCAGTTTGTGCCAGGCCACATTCTTGGCTTCCTGAGGACCTACCATGCCCATTCCTTCATTCAGAAAGGTTTGCTTCTTCATTTGTAAATGAATTTGTGAATATCAGCTGGCTGATGTGAAGCATGCAGAGATAAAGGCTACCTAGCTTGGCTTGCTCTGGGAAAGGCTGTTTCTCTCCCCACCCCCAGTTTATTTATCTTTTATTTCTTCCAAAATTGATATATCAAGTCCTATGGGTTTCCCTGGTGGCTCAGTGGTTAAGAATTCACCTGCAGTGCAGTGATAGCTTATGGTGAACAGTGTCGGATCCATAATCTCTGAAGAAGATTTAGCTTCGGGACCAAGAACCAGGCTTGAACACTCAAGAGCTTTTGTGTAGCAGAGTTTTATTAAAGTATGAAAAGGACAGATAAATCTTCTGACACAGACATCAGAAGGGGGACGGAGAGTGCCCCCATCCCTAGTCTTGGCAGGGGAATTATATACTTTTTAATTGGTTACTACAATAAATCAAAAGAATGTCTCAAGGTTGTAAAGATCTTACTAGACCCACTCCCATAATATACATTTTAAGATAACAGAATTAGTCAGAAGGTTTTCAGGAAGGAGAAACATGTCCTTAACCAGGATACATTATTGTTATATAATCCTTACCAAGTAATGTAGGAAAAAAACCTTTTTTTTTTCCCCTTTCCTTCTCCTTTAGAATTCCAGACCCCTAACTCCTCCTTGAGAGCCCCTGACTCCTTTCTCCTCCTTCGGGACCCCAGACTTTTTAAATCAGCCTGCCTAGGAATTGACTCTCTCAGCAGGAGATGAGGGTTTGATCCCTGGGTAAGGAAGATCCCTTGGAGAAGAAAATGGTAACCCACGCTAGTATTCAGGTCTGGAGAATCTCCTGGACAGAAGAGCCTGGAGGCTACAGTCCAGGGGATCACAAATAGTCGGACTGGACTGAGAGACTAAACAACGACTGTTTAGGATAAAATAACAAGCAAACAAAATCCGAGGCCCCGCCCCCATTTCTCTTAAAGTCACAGAACACAGAAGGAACTGCAGTGGAATAAGTGGGTGCAGAAAGCCAGGAGGAGGAGGGAGAGGATGGCAAGATAAACTCCCCAAATAACTTAGAAAGCTATTCAACAGAAGCTGTGATAGATACAAGCCAGTGTGGGACAAATGAAATTAAGGAGCCGCAGAGAGAGGCTGTTTTGTAGACATAGCCGGTTTTCCTCTTCTTTTTTCTCATCAGGGTATATTCTAGGCCCACGGCAGGAAGTGCAGACCAGGCCGTCTTCCATGTGCTTTACCTGAATTAACTAATTTCCCGAGAGGTAGGTACTATATTTAGCCCCATGTTACTCCTAAAGACAGGAAGCACAGGGAAGTTAATTACTGTGCCCCACGTTTTATGGCAAGTAAATCAAAAGAGGCTTCTTGGGTCCAGAGTCTTGATAAGGCTAATAAGGCTGAGTGTTATAAAGAACTTGACAGACATCAGAGGCAGGAACAATCACACTTAATTAGAGGGAGTCCAACATGAATTCAGAATTTAAAATAGATGTGTCTCACAATTCTCCATGGATTATCTCATTTCAGTAGAGGAGGCAGTGCAGAGCTGTGGTAAACAGCACAAGGGCTAGAATCAGATAATCTTGACACTTGTTTCCCAGCCTTGTCACACACCAGTTATATGTTCTGGGGCCTCTTTTAGCGTCTCAATTTCTCATTTGTAAAGATCTTAACCATCTGAGACACCAGGGAAGTCCCTATTTGCAGAGTATAATAAAACAATTTGTCTCATGCCATTGTGAGGATTACATAAGATAATAATACCCTTAAAGCAGTTAACAGACTTTCCAGGTAGCTCAGGGGTAAAGAATCTGCCTGCCAATGTAGGAGCTACAGAAGATGCAGGTTTGAGCCCTGGGTGGGGAAGATCCCCTGGAGGAGGAAATGGCAACTCATTCCAGTATTCTTGGCTGGAAAATCCCCTGGACAGAGGAACCCCATGGGCTATAGTCCATGAAGTTGCAAAGAGTCAGACACGACTGAGGACGTAGTAAGTAGTGACCTAAAGCAATTAGCACCATGCCTGGCACATAGCAAATGCTAAAAACAAAAGAGAGAGAAGAGAGAAAGAAAGAATAAGATGATGTGATGGCTTATTTTACTGGACACAGGTGATGTATCAAATATGTTCTGGGCCTCTTAAGCCTCACAACAGCTCTCTGAAGGTTTTGTCCTTATTGTACAGTGAAGTGTACCTGCTGACTAGGTGTACTAAAACACTTTGCTCATTCAATGCTCACAACAATCCCAGGTGTAGGTGCTATATATTATAATCCCCATCGTACGGAGGGGGATACTGATCATACGTTAAATAACTTGATCAAGTTCATAGCCAGCAAGAGAAGCAAGCAGGCGATTTGTTTCCAAGGTCCGTGCTCTTAACCATATTCCCTTTCAGCAACAGGTGAGGTAAACAGGCTTAGAAAGTGAAGAGATTTCCTAAGGAGGACTCCAGGCTGTTTTAAAACCCAGGGATTATCACCAAATCCAGCAGAGGGCGCCCCGGAACACCGCAATCTGTGGGATCGGCATAGTAGGACAAAACTACCTTACCCACAATGCAGTGCGGGCATTAAGGGCCCCTTTCCAGCTTGGCCGTCTGAGGTCTTGCCTGTGTGCTCTCCAGGAGGAATATGTGTATCTGAGCCATCCGAGTCCTTCTCCAATCTTAAAATAGCACGTTAAAAGTTTTTTACGCTTCATCTCATCCTTGTCTTACCAGTTGGAGGGCGGAAGGATTGAGTCAACACTGCTATTTGTCAGCTTTATTTGTCTTACCCTTACGTGAGGACCCTTAACCTTTAACCCAATATGGCGGCGCCCAGAGCCCCGCTCTTGGTGTAGATCTGAGGTTGACTAAACCCGGGAACTCCGCATCATGTCGAAGCTAAGCCGGGCCACTCGGGCTCTCAGGAAGCCCGAGGCCGAAGGCGTGATCCGGGCCATCTTGCGGGCAGGCCAGGCCATGCCCGGGCCCCCTCTAGGCCCCATCCTGGGTCAGGTGCAGCCGCGGCAGAAACCAGGCGTGGGAGGCGCGGGAGGGTTGGATCTAGTACGCGGGTGAGGGGCGCGGACTGGGCCAGGGCGGCCTCGTTTCAAACCTCGGCTCTGCTGCCCGCACACTTTATGGCTTTGGGTTAGTTATACAACCTCTTCGAGGCTCAGCTTCCTCCGTCCTTCGTCAGCGGGCTGTGGAAAGGACAGAGAGGTATGGAGCACACGAGTCATCTGGCACATAAAATGGTAGTTGAATGTGGGTAGAGAGAAAAGGATGGGTATCCTTAGAGACGTGAAGACGGAGAGAAGGGATGGAGCATCCTGGGTGGAAGGAACCCGGCCCTTCCTCCCCACGCTTACCTCCCTGTCTCCCTCACAGCGAGGCGTCTCCATCAACCAGTTTTGTAAGGAGTTCAACGAGAAGACCAAGGACATCAAAGAAGGCATTCCTTTGCCTACCAAGATTTTTGTGAAGGTGCGGAGTCGGGACTCTGATCCCCAATTTCCTTATTCTTCCCAAGGCCTAGAGCTGGTCACCTGGGGTTGCTGCTTGGCAAACCGCTTGGGGCAAATCTCTTTAAAATATATATGTATTTTTTTGTTTACTTGGTTGCACTGGGTCTTAGCTGAGGCCATTGTTGGCTGTACTGGGTCCTGGGTGCTGCCTGCAGGCTGTCTGTAGTTGCAGTGCTCGGGTTTCTGTTGTTGTGGAGCACAGGCTCAATAGTTGTGGTGTACAAGCTTAGGTGGGCATGTGGGATCTTCCCTGACCGGGGATCGAACCCGTGTCCCCTGCATTGACAGGCAGATTCTTAAGCACTGGACACCACCAAGGAAGTCCAGAATCTCTTCCTGATGCCGGGTCCCCCTTTCCCCTTTTACACAGTGGAGACTAGACCATATCTCCTGAGTGTGCCCTACCGTGTTGCAGATCTTTTTTTTTGGTCCCTCCAACTTGCCAGGGCTTCCAGAGCAGAGTTGGACCTGGAATAGAGGTGATAGGGACATTTGTTAGAAGTTTATTTTTCCTGTGGTTTTATGATCA
>SJYC01051549.1:0-25335 GCA_006408675.1 Madoqua kirkii | reverse complement strand
CTGAAGGGCTGCTTGTGTTTTGTTCCCAGGGAAAGAGGTGGCCGGCCTGGTGACACTGAAGCATGTGTACGAGATCGCCCGCGTCAAAGCTCAGGATGACGCCTTTGCCCTCCAAGATGTGCCCCTGTCCTCTGTTGTCCGTTCCATCATTGGCTCTGCCCGTTCCCTGGGTATTCGTGTGGTGAAGGAGTGAGTATCTGGGGGAAGCTCAGTGTAAGAGAAGGGCCTGGAAAGTTCTTGACTCTGGGACAAAGCTGAGGTCCCGCTGAGTGGGAGAGTCAGCATCTGTGTTAAAGGATCTTAGATTCTCATTCATTCATTTGGAATATAATTGTTATGCACCCAATGTGTATTAGACTGTTCTGGACGCTGGATACAGTCTGGAAGGAGGTAGCCATGCTTGGCTTTGATTTTAAGGAGCTCCCAGTCCAGAGATGGAGGCAGATCCATAATGGAGCATTATATTGCTGGATGGTCAGCCCTGATAAAGGAAACCACAAGTGTCTTGAGAACAGGGAGCAGGGTTCCTGATTTTGCTTGTGTGTCAATGAAGGCTTTGGCAAGCAGTTGACGTCCAAGCAGAGACCTGGGAAAGGAGGTCAGGGACTAGGGACAAGCATTCCAAGAAGTGGAAAAATCCCTGTGAAGAATGTCATGTGAAGAGTGAAGCAGAGAAGGTGTGATCTGGGTGTATCACACTAGAGACAGAGTGGGACATAGTAGGAGGTGAGGCCAACAGTGTCTAGTTGATTCTCAAATCTAGACCTGATCCTGGGCCAACAGAGGGCTCCCCATGAGGCTTCGGAGACCTCATGAGGAAGGTGAGATGTTGGGTGGGAGAGCATGTGGCCCAGCAGGGGCAGCACTCAGCCCTTCCCTGGCCTCTTGCTTCTGGTGTCGTGCCGCATGCAAAGGCTGATGGTTATTTCCCAAGAGGAGCGGGGGTAAGCATGCAGTGGGGGTGGGACTTACTTTGCTCAGATCTTTACTTGTTCCGGGAATACAGCAGTGAGCAAATCTGGTCCCTGCTCTGAGAGACGTACATGTACCACCTGATGACTTCTTTGTACAACAAGTTTTTGGGCTCAGAGAGCGGGCAGGTTAATCTGGATTGGGATTTAGCTGTTCTAATCTTCCAAGGATAAGGAGGGATTTAAGAAAATAGTAAAAGGCAGAGGTGACGGTGGAGTGACACTCCTGGCAGAGAAGAGAGATGAGCAAAGGTGTGGGGGCTGGGAGGGTCTTCCCTGTAGCTCGGACGGTAAAGAATCTGCCTGCAGTGCAGGAGACCTGGGTTTGGAAGATACCCTGGAGGAGGCAGTGGCAACCCACTCCAGTATTCTTGCCTGGAGAATCCCATGAACAGAGAAGCCTGGTGGGCTACAGTCCATGAGTCACAAAGAGTCAGACATGACTAAGCAACTAAAACACACACACGTATGGGGGCTGGGACGTCCAGGAGCAGGGAGGAGCTCTGAGACAGTGACATGGGTGCTGTGAGCTGGCCCCTCACTCACTGTTTGTTTCTCTGTACTTGCAGCCTCAGTTCAGAAGAGCTGGCAGCTTTCCAGAAGGAGCGAGCCCTGTTCCTGGCTGCTCAGAAAGAGGCGGATTTGGCAGCTCAGGCTGAAGCTGCCAAGAAGTGATTCCTGTCCCCCAGCCTCTGGGATTTTGAAGGGGGCCGGTTGAGAAGGCTGTGCCCAAGGGGAGGAAGGGAGGTCGTACCAAGCTGATTATATTTTTCTGACTTTAAATCCTGTGTGGTTGTGTCAGAGGATCAAGCCTGAGTAAACGTGTTTGGTCACTCACTCACAGTTTCTGCTTTGGGACCCCAGGAAAGGAACGGTGCTGGCGGTAGCTGCTGGGAAGTAGCGATTTCTCAGATGTGTAGTCTGAGGTTCAGCCAGGTTCAGGTAGAGCAACTTGCCCAAGGTCTGACCAAACAGAGGAAGGAGAAAATCTTGTGTTTTCCCCCTTCCTAGGGGTGAGAGGAAAATCCCATGGACGGAGGAGCCTGGTAGGCTGTAGTCCATGGGGTCACTAGGAGTTGGGCACGACTGGAGTGACCTAGCCGCAGCAGCAGCAGCAGCAGGGATGAGAGAATGGACAGGGCGGGCAGGGGCTGTGGATGTTGGGCTTGCTTCCTGTCTCTGGCGGACTCGCAGCCTCCACAGAAACAGGCCCTCTTGAAGACTTCAGATCACAGCCCCAAGCAGAGTTGCTACACAGAGTGCCCTGGATCCCAAGGGCTGCCTCAGACCTGTCTGTTAAACTGACCCTGGCTCAGAGTCAGGTGATACCAAAATGTGAATATTGTGGGGCTTGTGGCTACAGACCTGCAGAAGAAGCAAAGCATCGGTAGGTTCCTGCCCACAGTGGGAAAAGTTCTTGGAACCTGGCCTTTTGTTTTCCCATTAGTCATAATACAATGGACTCTTTCTTGTCCTCACAGAGAAGAGAGGAGGAGTCTGGGGAGAAATGGGATTCACATTTACCAAGCGCCTGTTATGTGCCAGGCATGTAGTTTTACACCAGTAAGATTCGGAAAGCTTAGGAAAAAACCCATAGGAAAGGAAAAGCCTCAAGTAATCTCCTCCCACCCAGATCAGACTCCTGCCAATTTTGCCGTTTATCTTCTCTACTTTGTTTTTTCTTTATATGTAACGCTTTAAGAAAAACAGATTTGGGTCATACTCTATATACTGTTGTATTCTACTTATAGCTTGGCAATTATTTAGAATATTTTTTCATTGTTTCCTTAAAACAGTTTTTAATAGCTACTTAGTGTTTTATCTTATGAGTAGACTATTGTTTAGTTACCAAGGCCTCAACTGTTGGGTAGTTTGTTATTTGCATAAAAAAATCAACAAACCCACAGCCCTGTGATGAACATCGTTTGGTCCTCTGCTCCAGGATCTCCTAAACCTGCAATCAGTTGTGTCAGTGGAAGCTGTGGTCTCATCTGAAGCTTGACTGGGGAAGGATCCACTTTCAAACTCATGGGGTTGTTGGCAGCATTTAGTTCTTTCTGAACTGCTGGACTGAGGGCCGCGGTTTCTTACTGGTTGTCAAGTCAGGGGCCACCCTCAGTTCCATTCTCCCAAGCTGTACAGTCTTAGGCAAGTTACTTATCTACTCTGTGACTTAGATCCTCATCTATAAGATAGGGAAGATAGTGCCTATCTCAAAAGGTTGTAGGAGTAACTCCATATACGGTCAATTAATTTCTGACAAAGGAGCCAAGGATATTCAATGGGGAAAGGCCTTCAGTAAACGGTCCTGGGGAGAGTGGACAACCATGTGCCAAAGAATGAAGCTTCAGAAATTAATTCAGGACCTTCCCTGGTGGTCCAGTGATTAAGACTGCACTTCCAGTGCAGGGAGCGGAGGTTCGGTTCCTGGTCAGGAAACAAGACCCCGCATGCCGCAACTAAGGTCCTGCAGGCTGCAACAAAGATCTCGTGCTGCAACGAAGACCTGGCATAGTCAAATACTTTAAAAAGTAAAGATTGAAAGTAGAGCAAAGACGAGCATAAGACCTGAAACCATAAATCAAGAAGAAAACATTGGTTTGGGCAATGAGCTGTTTGATTTGATCTCAAAAACAAAGGCAACGAAAGCAAAGATAAACAAATGGAACATCAAACTAAAAAGCTTCTGCACAGTGAAGGAAGTCAGCAACAAAGTGGAAATGCAACCTACAGAACAGGAGGAAAAAATGTTTAAATCATATATCTGATGAGACAATATTCAAAGTATATAAAGAACTCATATGACTCAGCAAAAAAAAAAAAAAATTGAGCATACACATAAACTCTAGTATCATTCAAGAATAAGCAGTTCCCTCCCTGCACATCTCCTTTAGCCACTGCCGCATTTCTGTTTTTTTTTACCTTAACATTTAAAAGAATCATCTAAACAGACTGTCTATACTTTTCATCTCCCATTCACTCTTTGCTTAAAATGTTCTTTGTCTCAGTCTTGTGTCTATTATTAAATAAACCTACAACAATCTCTATTTGGCTTAGAGTCAGCCTGATTTTTTTTTACATTCTCTCCACCTTTTTCTATCTTTATGAGAGACCACCCAAAGCTTTCTCCCAGTGTGTTCCCTCTGAAAAAAAATCAACAAACCCACAGCCCTGTGATGAACATCGTTTGGTCCTCTGCTCCAGGATCTCCTAAACCTGCAATCAGTTGTGTCAGTGGAAGCTGTGGTCTCATCTGAAGCTTGACTGGGGAAGGATCCACTTTCAAACTCATGGGGTTGTTGGCAGCATTTAGTTCTTTCTGAACTGCTGGACTGAGGGCCGCGGTTTCTTACTGGTTGTCAAGTCAGGGGCCACCCTCAGTTCCATTCTCCCAAGCTGTACAGTCTTAGGCAAGTTACTTATCTACTCTGTGACTTAGATCCTCATCTATAAGATAGGGAAGATAGTCCCTATCTCAAAAGGTTGTAGGAGTAACTCCATATACGGTCAATTAATTTCTGACAAAGGAGCCAAGGATATTCAATGGGGAAAGGCCTTCAGTAAACGGTCCTGGGGAGAGTGGACAACCATGTGCCAAAGAATGAAGCTTCAGAAATTAATTCAGGACCTTCCCTGGTGGTCCAGTGATTAAGACTGCACTTCCAGTGCAGGGAGCGGAGGTTCGGTTCCTGGTCAGGAAACAAGACCCCGCATGCCGCAACTAAGGTCCTGCAGGCTGCAACAAAGATCTCGTGCTGCAACGAAGACCTGGCATAGTCAAATACTTTAAAAAGTAAAGATTGAAAGTAGAGCAAAGACTTGAGCATAAGACCTGAAACCATAAATCAAGAAGAAAACATTGGTTTGGGCAATGAGCTGTTTGATTTGATCTCAAAAACAAAGGCAACGAAAGCAAAGATAAACAAATGGAACATCAAACTAAAAAGCTTCTGCACAGTGAAGGAAGTCAGCAACAAAGTGGAAATGCAACCTACAGAACAGGAGGAAAAAATGTTTAAATCATATATCTGATGAGACAATATTCAAAGTATATAAAGAACTCATATGACTCAATAGCAAAAAAAAAAAAAAAATTGAGCATACACATAAACTCTAGTATCATTCAAGAATAAGCAGTTCCCTCCCTGCACATCTCCTTTAGCCACTGCCGCATTTCTGTTTTTTTTTACCTTAACATTTAAAAGAATCATCTAAACAGACTGTCTATACTTTTCATCTCCCATTCACTCTTTGCTTAAAATGTTCTTTGTCTCAGTCTTGTGTCTATTATTAAATAAACCTACAACAATCTCTATTTGGCTTAGAGTCAGCCTGATTTTTTTTTACATTCTCTCCACCTTTTTCTATCTTTATGAGAGACCACCCAAAGCTTTCTCCCAGTGTGTTCCCTCTGCCTGGACTAAACCCAATCAGCCTGCACCTAAAACGGGAAGGTGTCTCCAGGGAGAAAGACATCTGATGATCATCAGCTCACACATGAAGGGCTCTTTCCTCTCTGAAATTTTAGTTCATCTCGTTTCTTCTACAGCTCTATGATGTCTTTGGCAACATGAGTTTTATTAGGGAGAATGGAACTGAGGGTGGTCTCTGACTGACAACCAGCAAGAAACTGAGGCCCTCAGTCTAGTAAAATATGAGCTTTATAATCTATTAATGCTTTTTGAATTATCAGAATGGAACACTGGGTAATAAACTATCACACTTAAGTAACTGGCACTGTGTATGACATACTCCATATGCAGTATATGGCAATGTGTGTGTGTGTGTGTGTGTGTGCTGAGTTACATCCCACTTTTTGTGACCCCCAAGGACTGCAGCCTGCCAGGCTTCTCTGTCCATTTTCCAGGCGAGAATATTAGAGTGGATTGCCATTTCCTCTAGGGTATCTACCCAACCCAGGGACCAAACGTGGGTCTCCTGCCTTGGCAGATGGATTCTTTACCACCAGCGCCACCTGGGAACCCCAGTATATGCCACTACTTTTTTCTTAAAATAATTATTTTTAATTGCCCTTAATTATAGTAGCCTGTGATACGTTAAGAGGCCCAGATCATAGGCAATTCATTTTCAGAAAATGTACAAATGGGCCACCCAGCACATTGTTTTATAATTTTTTGCCAAAACAAACAAGAAAACATATGGCGCTAGGACTTTTTGGCTCTTCCACTTTTCTGCTACGTTTCTTTTTCTGTGGCTGTGCTAGGTCTTTGTTGCTGTGTTGGCCTCTCTCTAGTTTCAGTGAACAGGGGGCTACCCTCTAGTTGCGCTGCACGGGCATCTCATTGCGATGACATCTCTCACTGTGGAGCACAGGCTTCGGTAGATACAGCATGTGGGCCCAGTAGTTGTAGCTCCCAGGCTCTAGAGCACAGGCTCAGTAGTTGTGGTGCTCAGGTTTAGTTGCTCCGAGGCCTGTGGGACCTTTCTGGATCAGAGATTGAACCCACGTCTCCTGCATTGGCAGGTGGATTCTTTACCGCTGAGTCTCCAAGGAAGCCTTCGAGTCTGCTTTATCACTGTTACCATTTCATGTTCCCTGTAGACATTCTTGACTTTGTAATTTACTTCTTTAAACGTGAAAAAAATATAGTTGTTTTAAATTAGTGACTGACTACTCCAGTATACATTGCTGTGTATGTTTGCTCTGCGAATTCTTGTTCATATTGTCTTGCTTCCTTGCACATCTGGTTATCTTTGATTGTATCCTGCTCAATGCCTATGACACATTATTTCTGGGAGCTCCTTGAGGCTTAAGATGGATATGCCCTCGTCCAGAGAGGTTGGGAATTAGTCCTGCCAGTATCAGACAATACTACGAAAGTCCTGATGCCCATTTCATACCAGTCTAAATAAACATCAACTCTTCATCCAGTCACTAAAGACAGAGATACAAGGCGCCTCTTGTTTCCTCATCCCTACTTCAAATGCCTTAGCAAATCATGTTAGTTCTGTGTCCAAAGTGGGCTTCCCTGGTGGCCAAGATGGCAGAGAATCTGCTCGTAATGCAGGAGGCCTGGGTTCAGGCCTGTGGCAGGAAGGTCCCGTGGAGAAGGGAATGGCAACCCACTCCAATATTCTTACCTGGAGAATTCCATGGACAGAGGAGCAGGCTGCAATCCATGGGGCTGCAAAGAGTCAGATACGACTGAATGACTAACATACACACACACACACACACACACACACGTCTCCGAAGTAGTCCAAATCCAGTCCTTCACTTCCGTTCACACCTGGTGAAAGCTCTCGTTGCCTCCTGCCTCACCACTGCAGGAGCCGGCCCGGTCTCTCGGCTTCCACTCTTGCCTCCTCCAATCCTTTCTCCACACGTTGTCAGAGGGTTGGCTTTAATATGCGAATCAAATCATGTCATTCTCCTGCTTAAATCTCCTCAGTGGATTCCTACTGCATGTGGAAATAAAATCTAAGTTTCCTGTCATGGTTTTAGGCCCTGAGTAATCTTTCCCCTCCTCTCCAACGTCTCTTCCTCTGGCTGGCCTGGAGCCAGCCACACTGATTTCCTTGCTGGTCCTTAAGCAGGTGAAAGCCTTTGCTATCTCCTCTTGCTTTGCTTTGGCCTGGAACATTCTTACTCCTGTTTCTCATCTCTGAGGTCTTAACTCAATGTTACCTCCCAGGAAAAGGCTTCCCGTCACCACACTGTAAGTCAGGCCTCTCTACCTGCAGCTGTGGTTCTCCACCAAAACAGCAGCTCTGTCCTTGACTGCAGGGACTGTGTGCGCCTTTGAGATTCTATTCACTTTTTGTTGCATCTACTCACAGCTGCTTCAGACCTACAAGACCTTCTAAACTAACATCAAAAAAGATGTCCTTTTCGAGATAGGAGATTGGATCTTAACTCAATGTTACCTCCCAGGAAAAGGCTTCCCGTCACCACACTGTAAGTCAGGCCTCTCTACCTGCAGCTGTGGTTCTCCACCAAAACAGCAGCTCTGTCCTTGACTGCAGGGACTGTGTGCGCCTTTGAGATTCTATTCACTTTTTGTTGCATCTACTCACAGCTGCTTCAGACCTACAAGACCTTCTAAACTAACATCAAAAAAGATGTCCTTTTCGAGATAGGAGATTGGAATGTAAAAGTAGGAAGTCAAGAGATACCTGGAATAACAGGCAAGTTTGGTCTTGGAGTGCAAAACGAAGCAGGACAAAAAGCTGAGTTTTGTCAAGATCACACACTGGTCATAGCGAAGACCATCTTCCAGCAATACAAGAGGTGACTCTGCATATGGACATCACCAGATGGTCAGTACCAAAATCATACTGTTTACATTCTTTGCAGCTGAAGATGGAGAAGCTCTATACAGCCAGCAAAAACAAGGCCAGGAGCTGACTGTGGCTCAGATCATGAACTCCTTATTGCAAAATTCAAACTTAAATTGAAGAAAATAGGGAAAACTGCTAGACCATTCAGGTATGACCTAAATCAAATCCCTTATGATTATACAATGGAAGTGATAGATTCAGGGGATTAGACCTGATACAGTGCCTGAAGAATATGGCTGGAGGTTCGTAACACTGTATAGGAGGTGGCGACCAAACCTATCTCCAAAAAAAGAAATGCAAGAAAGGAAAAATTAAAAAAAAAAAGGCAAAATTGTTGTCTGAGGAGACCTTACAAATAGCAGAGAGAAGAATACAAATGAAAGGTCAAGGAGAAAGAGAAAGATAGACCCATCTGAATGTAGAGTTCCAAAGAATAGCAAGGAGAAATAAGAAAGCCTTCTTAACTGAACAGTGCAAAGAAATAGAAGAAAACAATAGAATAGACAGACAGAAGATCTCTTTTCTATTCTCAAAAGAATAGAAATAAAAAGATCTCTTCAAGAAAATTGAAGATACCAAGAGAACATTTCATGCAAAGATGGGTACAACAAAGGACAGAAACAGCATGGACCTAACAGAAGCAGAAGATATTAAGAAGTGGCAAGAATTCACAGAAGAACTACCCAAAATAGATCTTAATGACCTGGATAATCACGATGGTGTGGTTGTTCATCTAGAACCAGACATCTTGATGTGTGAAGTCAAGTGCGCCTTAGGAAGCATTACTACAAGCAAAGCTAGTGGAGGTGATGGAATTCTAGCTGAACTATTTAAAATCTTAAAAGATGCTGCTGCTAAAGTGCTGCAGTCAATATGTCAGCAAATTTTGAAAACTCAGCAGTGGCCACAGGACTGGAAAAGGTCAGTTTTCATCCCATTTCCAAAGAAGGCCAATGCCAAAAAATTCTCAAACTACCGTATGACTGTGCTCATTTTACATGCTAGCAATGTTCAAAATCTTCCAAGTAGCATTTTAGTTTATTTTAGTGCTTGTAGAGGAAGATTTACTGGATAAATTTTTATTGAAAATATTTATGGGATTTTTTTCACGAGTTATTCTTCTCAGATGAAATACAAATGGGCTCATTTTCTTAAAAAATAATATATGAGTGAATAAAGTCAATGAAAATTTGGAATTTAGTATATCTATTAAGATATTTAGTGACTACAGGATAATCTTTAACAGTAAGTCCTTGTAATCACAGAGATCTGAGCCCTAAATGGAGTTTCTCTCTTTGCAGGTCTAATATTTCTCAACTTCAAAGGAGGGATAACAATATAAAACTTACAGAGATGCTGTGAATTTAAAAAATGATGATTATTTTCAGTGCATACCTGAGAACCTAGCTCTAAATAACCATTCAGTAAATGGTTGCAGTATTAATCTCATTTAATCAGAGGAGTGAATTACTGATCACCTTTCACCCCTTTCTCATTGACAACATGGGATGATTTCTTCTCTGAAGTATTTTTGAAAATTAAAACCATAAACCCAGCCTCCTTTGTCAGAATGAGAGGATTACTGAATCCACCAAAAGTGTTATGATACAATATAAAAGCTATAATTAGGTGTGATGATGACTAAGCCTGTTAGAAATTTTCTGGCTTTGCCTTATTTTATATTAATGGCCTCCAATGAATCAGGCCTCCCTGGATCCATGACTCTGCACTGTGAAATTACCATTGTTAGCATCAAAAGTTGAAGTTTATCCACCCCTGTCTAGTCCATTCAGGTCGCTGTAATAAAATAGCATAGACTTGGTAGCTTATCAACAACTGAAATGTATTTCTCACATTTCTGGAGGCTGGACAACCACAGTCATGGAGCCAGCATAGCTAGGAAAGGGGCCTCTTCCTGGTTCATAACCCAAATCTCTCTATGGCCTCTCACGTTGGGAGGGCTAGGGATCTCTTTGGAGTCTCTTTTGCAAGACATTAATCCCGCTCATGGGCTTCTCAGGTGGCTCAGTGGTAAAGAATCTGCCTGCCAATGCAGGAGACAGGACTAGATACCTGGGTGGGGTAGATCCCTTGGAGCAGGAGACGGCAACCCGCTGCAGTATTCTTGCCTGAAAAATCCCCCAGAGAGAGGATCCTGTCAGGCTACAGTCCCTGGGGGTCTCAATAGAGTTGGATATAGTGACTAAACACCAACAGTCTCACTCATAAGGGCTCCACTTTCATGA
This sequence comes from Madoqua kirkii, assembly GCA_006408675.1. Classification (NCBI taxonomy): domain Eukaryota; kingdom Metazoa; phylum Chordata; class Mammalia; order Artiodactyla; family Bovidae; genus Madoqua; species Madoqua kirkii. The sequence goes on along the minus strand of SJYC01051549.1, from coordinate 14,816 downwards.
CCAAAGCACCTCCATAAAGTTCCACCTACTAACACCATAGCCTTCAGTGGTTAAGAATCAACACATGAATTTTACTTGGTTGGAGAGGGGGGCTTAGACATTCAGATCATGGAAACTCTCTTGACTCAGAGCTTTACTTGCAATTTGCTTTGACCAACAATATAACATACAAGTTCTGGCTCAGCTGGTAAAGAATCTGCCTGCGAGGCAGGAGACCTGGATTAAATCCCGGGTTGGGAAGATTCCCCTAAGAAGGGAAAGGCTACCCACTCCAGTATTTTTGCCTGGAAAATTCCATGGACTATATAGTCCATGGGGTCACAAAGAGTCAGACATGACTGGGCAACTTTCACTTTCAACAACTTTCTAGAGCTTAAGCCTTGAGAGACCATAGAGTACACATTTCCACCTTCTTCTGATAAGAGCATGTTGTCAAAGTCCAGTCCAGCCTAAGGGTGATAAGCCACTAGGTGGTGAACCAAGACAGCTTGCACCAATTGCAAACTATGTACATCTTAAACCCTCCAATCCTAACAGAGGAATGCAACCATATGAGTGATCCTGGCAAGATTAGCAGAAGATTACCCAGACTGCTGAGCACAGATTTCAGAAAATAACAAAGCACTGTGTTAAGCCATGGACTTTCAGGTTATTTGTATGACAGTAATAGAAAAAATAAAGCGCAACAGAATGAGCATGCAGGGAGAGGTGAATGCTCTGTTCTTCCATTCATTCTGCATATAAACTGCCTTTTCTGGGAATGTGGTCTGAATAAAAGGAGACAGAGCTTTCTGATTACACAATATAAACCAAAACCAAAAACTTCTCAAAGGATAAATCAAAGGAAGCTCTTCCAGTTTCATTTTATATAGGCCCAATGGGTAACTGAAAAAAAAAAAACACCTCTTGCAGACATCTGAACAAAAATCAATGTCCCTCTCTTTTCTCTGAATATACTAAACATAAAAATAAAATGAAAATAGAAAATTCCATATCCATACTTGGAAACGAACCCAATTTCAAGCAATGATTTTGGCAAAATAGCTCTGAAATGCAGTGACATTTGAAACAAACCTGGGCAATGTGTGGATGGTGGACCCATTTTGCTTCAGATATTAAATGGCATCCAGATAAAACATAAAAGCACATTTTAAAATAGTAAATACAATAAATATCTTTGCATTTCAAAATGAAAAATTCTTTCCTAGTGACTGAACTGAACTGAAGCATAATTCCAGGAGCTGACTGTGGCTCAGATCATGAACTCCTTATTGCAAAATTCAAACTTAAATTGAAGAAAATAGGGAAAACTGCTAGACCATTCAGGTATGACCTAAATCAAATCCCTTATGATTATACAATGGAAGTGATAGATTCAGGGGATTAGACCTGATACAGTGCCTGAAGAATATGGCTGGAGGTTCGTAACACTGTATAGGAGGTGGCGACCAAACCTATCTCCAAAAAAAGAAATGCAAGAAAGGAAAAATTAAAAAAAAAAAGGCAAAATTGTTGTCTGAGGAGACCTTACAAATAGCAGAGAGAAGAATACAAATGAAAGGTCAAGGAGAAAGAGAAAGATAGACCCATCTGAATGCAGAGTTCCAAAGAATAGCAAGGAGAAATAAGAAAGCCTTCTTAACTGAACAGTGCAAAGAAATAGAAGAAAACAATAGAATAGACAGACAGAAGATCTCTTTTCTATTCTCAAAAGAATAGAAATAAAAAGATCTCTTCAAGAAAATTGAAGATACCAAGAGAACATTTCATGCAAAGATGGGTACAACAAAGGACAGAAACAGCATGGACCTAACAGAAGCAGAAGATATTAAGAAGTGGCAAGAATTCACAGAAGAACTACCCAAAATAGATCTTAATGACCTGGATAATCACGATGGTGTGGTTGTTCATCTAGAACCAGACATCTTGATGTGTGAAGTCAAGTGCGCCTTAGGAAGCATTACTACAAGCAAAGCTAGTGGAGGTGATGGAATTCTAGCTGAACTATTTAAAATCTTAAAAGATGCTGCTGCTAAAGTGCTGCAGTCAATATGTCAGCAAATTTTGAAAACTCAGCAGTGGCCACAGGACTGGAAAAGGTCAGTTTTCATCCCATTTCCAAAGAAGGCCAATGCCAAAAAATTCTCAAACTACCGTATGACTGTGCTCATTTTACATGCTAGCAATGTTCAAAATCTTCCAAGTTAGGCTTCAACAGTATGTGAACCAAGAACTTCCAGATGTACAAGCTGGATTTAGAAAAGGCAGAGGAACAAAGAGATCAAATTGCTAACATCCATTAGATCATAGAAAAATCAGGGGAATTCCAGAAAAACATCTACTTCTGCTTCATTGACTACACTAAATATTTTGATTGTGTGGATCACAACAAACTATGGAAAATTCTTCAAGAGATGGGAACATCATTCCACCTTACCTGCCTCTTGAGAAACCTGTATGCAGGCCAAGAAGCAACAGTTAGAACTGGACATGAAACCAAAGGACTGGTTCAAAATTGGGAAAGGAGTATGTCAAGGCTGTATACTGTCACCCTGCTTATTTAATTTATACGAAGAGTACATCACATGAAATGCCAGGCTGGATGAAGCACAAGCTGGAATCAAGATTGCTGGGAAAAATATCAACAACCTCAGATATGCAGATGATAACACCCTTAGGTCAGAAAGCGAAGAGAATTTAAAGAGCTTCTTGATGAATGTGCAAGAGGAGAGTGAAAAAGCTGACTTAAAACTTAACATTCAAAAAACTAAGATCGTGGCATCTGGTCCCATCATTTGTTGCCCTAATAACTCACTGGGAGCAAGTGATGAGAATGAAGACAGAACACGAAATCTGGTGCAATGGGTCAGGGGATCAGCAGCCGCTATTGGACTGAGGTGCATAGTGCACTCTGATCTGGCTTTTATTCCTAATTGCAGACTACAAGACTTTCTTGGATCTTCTCTCTCTCAAGACACATGCCGTGTTACTCACCTACTCCTGAGTGTTGTGGAATACACTGACATAGTCCAGATCGCCTGTGTTTACCCTGGGTCATTCCCCTCTGGGCTAGTCTCAGGAACAGTTAGCAAGCACATAGCATTCATGCCTGGCGCCGACTCAGTGTTCCAAGGTCCATGCCTTCATGACCCCAGTCACACTCCCTTCTGGGTCTGGCCTTGGGGTTTGTAACAAGGAGATTATTCTTAAGGAGAGTGTGAAAGATAATCATTAACATAATTTCTTAAAATATGCTGTTTTTCCAGGTGCTATTTCTGTGAAATTTCTCAAGGTTGTGAAAGTACGTTATTAAGAATTCCCGTTACAATCACTCATGGCAAATAGATGGGGGAAGGTAAAAGCAGTGACAGATTGTATTTTCTTGGGCTCCAGAATCACTGTGGACAGTGACTGCAGCCATGAGATTAAAAGACACTTGCTCTTTGGAAGGAAAGCTGTGACCAACCTAGACAGCATATTAAAACGCAGAGACATCACTTTGCTGACAAAAGTCTATAGTGTTTCCAGTAGTCATGCACAGATGTGAGAGTTGGACCATAAAGTAGACAGCACTGAAGAATTGATGCTTTCAAACTGTGGTGTTGGAGAAGACTCTTGAGAGTCCCTTGGACAGCAGGGAGATCAAACCAGTCGATCCTAAAGTTCCTTGGCAGAAAAGCTATGAACAACATAGACAGCATATTAAAAAGCAAAGACACTAGGGGAGCCAACCAGTCCATCCTAAAGGAAATCCTTTCTGGATATTGATTAGAAGGAGTGATGCTGAAACTCCAATACTTTGGCTACCTGATGCAAAGAACTGATTCATTTAAAACCCTGATGCTGGGAAAGATTGAGGGCAGGAGGGGAAGAGGATAGAGGATGAGGTGGTTGGATGGCATCACTGACTTGATGACATGAGTTTGAGCAAGCTCTGGGAGTTGGTGGTGGACAGAGGAGCATAGTGTCCTGCAGTCCATGGGGTTGCAAAGCACTGCACATGACTGAGGGATTGAACTCAACTGAACTGGTACATATGTATATATGTGTGTGTGTATATATATATATATATATATTTATTTATACTCATACAGATACAGTAGAAGGAGATGGCAACCCACTCCAGTATTCTTGCCTGGAGAATCCCTTGGAAAGTTGCAAAGAGTAGGACCCAACCCAGCTACTGAACAACACTAACAACCCACAACTAGAATGTCAGCTCTGTGGGCCAGGGATCTTTATCTTAAAAAAATCTTTTTTTTATTTGGCTACCTTGGGTCAGCTGCAGCATGCAAGATTTTCGTTGCTTCATGTGGGGTCTTTTGCGGCAGCTCACAGATTCTCTTGTGTGTGAGCTCACTTGCTCCATGGCGTGTGGGATCTTAGTGCCCGGGCCAGGGATGGAACCCATGTACCCTGCATTGCAAGGCAGAGTCTTAACCACTGGAGCAGCAGAGAAGCCCCACTTTGTTTGCTCACTGCTGTTTCCCGAAGCACCCAGAACAGTCCCTGGCACGTGTAGATTTTATAGATATTTACCACCTTAAAAAATAAGGATGCAGAGCCAGCCCTTGAGGTCAGTCAATATGCTCCCAAACTTGAACCTTTTCTCTTACATTCTGCTCCCAGGACAGAGTTTGGTATTGATTGGAAAGAAACTGGCTGAGGGTTTGATTTGGCTTCTTCAGCAATTCTGGGAGTGCCATCTGGGCACGGTTCTCTCCTCTCCAGCCTCAGTTTATCCATGTATTCTAAGCTCTGATGGTCTCAGTCACAGGGACCTTGCCAGGGAGAGAAGCAGAAGCAGATCCTCCTCTGTCCAGCAGGTGGAGCCATTGGCTCTTCTGGACTTGGTGGCCGGGCTCATATTCAATGAATGCTGAGATGGCTTCAGATCAAAACACACACTCTGCTATCACCTCCTGCCACCACCGCCAAACAGCAGAGAGGTGGTTCTCTATTCTCACATATTTTTAATTTTTATAATGTTCCTTTATTTAGTTTTAAAGAAACTAAACAGAAACTTTTTAAAGAAACTTTAAATTTCAGGATAGATTCAGATGTACAGATAACACGAAAATAGTAGTTTCCATATATTCCATAGTTATTATTTCCTGTATTATTAACACTGTGCACTTATGTGGTACATTTGTCACAATTAATGATCCAACATTAATACATTAACTAAAGTCCACACTTTATTCAGGTTTCCCTAGTTTCTGTGTTTGTTTTTTTTTTTTTTTTGCCATGCCATTCGGTGTATGAGACCTTGGTTTCCCGATCAGGGATTAAACCCATGTCCCCTGCATGGACAACACAGAGTCTTAACCAGTAGACTGCCAGGGAAGCCCCTTAGTGTTTAACCTATGTCCTTTTTGCTGTTCCAAGATCCTATCTAGAATATATTTTGTCATCATGTTTCCTTAGGCTCCTGTTGACTGTTGCAACATCTCAAACTTGAACTGGTTTTGCTCACCCTTGATTTTGAGGACAACCAGGGAGGCTTATAGGGTTCAGTCGACTGAGCAACTGAACTGAACTGAACTGCTTGCAAAACGATTGCCACAATAAGTTTAGCTAACAAACCAGAGAGGTTTTTAGATGGAACTCTAGTATATGTCTTGAGTTTATGATCACTTAAGATTCCAACGTGAAAGATACGATTCTTGGGCCTCTGCAGAACTTAGTGGTAGAAATTGCTGACTTTCTACTCAAATCCTTGGGCTGATCTTCAGAAGTGGGCCTCTCGATAAAATATTTCTAGTGTCTGCCATGTGTCTGACCCTGTACTTGGCTGGGGGTGGAGCAGGCACAGAGTCCTCTTAGGGCTCACAGGAGTAAGCTTTTTCCCCTTTGGGCCATGATGCCTGGCATCTGGGGTCTTAGTTCCCCAGCCAGAGAATGAACCTGTGTCCCTTGCAGTGGAAGCAGAGTCTTAACCACTGGACCACCAGGGAAGTGCCTGTAGGCCAATTCTCTTAACTTGGAGAACAGATGCACAGGAAAGTTAAGGACAAGACTGCACCTTCCTGTTTCACCCAAGGATGTGTTCAAGGTGAAAAAAGACATCAGTTCAGTTCAGTCGCTCAGTCGTGTCTGACTCTTTGTGACCCCATGGACTGCAGCACGCCAGGCCTTCTTGTCCATCACTAACTCTCAGAGTTTACTCAAACTCACGTCCATTGAGTCGGTGATACCATTCAACCATCTCATCCTCTATGTCTCCTTCTCCTCCTGCCTTCAATCTTTCCCAGCATCAGGGTCTTTTCTAATGAGTCAGTTCTTTGAATCAGGTATCTAAAGTATTGTAGTTTCAGCTTCAGCATCAGTCCTTCCAATGAATAATCAGGACTGATTTCCTTTAGGATGGACTGGTTGGATCTCTTTGCTGTCCAAGGAACTCTCAAGAGTCTTCTCCAACACCACAGTTCAAAAGCATCAATTCTTTAGTGCTCAGCTTTCTTTATAGGTCAACTCTCACATCCATATGTGATTACTGGAAAAACCATCCCTAGAATGTCCTCCTTCCCATAGGACCTCTGAAGTGCGTGGCTTCAGAGCTGGAGGGTTTGTAGTAAGAGGAGGTTTGCAGAATTCTCAGTGCTGAGCTCCCAGTTCCTGGAATCCAGCCCGTGTACTTCACTGGTTTGGGGTGGGGGCCTTCCCCACCTTGAGAAAGTAATTGTGAGCCTTTTCAGTCACAATGACTTCTAATTCACTTTAATAACTTAGACCTTTCTGTGCTCCTCACCTTATAGGAGGCCCCACCTTTGGGAGCATCTTTGGGAGGTCAGGGATGTTTTCTTTAACTCCATTTCACCTTCAAAGAAGCTGAGGCTCAGGTCATACTTGGAAAATCGAGGGTGGAGGTGGGATTTGAATCCAGGTCTTTCTGTCTTAATTTTCATTCCTGCCCCCACCATACTCTGTGGTTGTTGACCCTCAAGCTTGGATGAAGACAGTGTTTTTGGAAACCTTTTCTCTTGACTAAGTTATATTCTGCTCAGGAGTTTAGGGTCTGCTCTAGCTCCCAGAGCTGGAAGGGAAGAGGCCCCTGCTTCCGCCTAAGCCTGCCCTTCTCAGGGAATCTGGGATGGATGTTTGAGATGATTTGTGGGCTCTTGGGGCAGAGGGGACAGGCCAGGGCTTGGACACAGATGACGTGAGGATGTCGCCCACCTGTGCCTCTCACTACCTGTGGGGGCAAATCCCCTTTTACCTCTGATCCTCAATTTCTCCATCAATGAAATACACCTGTGCAGAGGCTTTATTGTAGTGAATAAGTGATATAAAAGTGTCAGCTGAAAGCTGCATGCAGGGCTTGTGGAGAGGTTACCTTCTCCAATGAGAAGATCCGGGGCCTTAAATCCAGGGAACTTGCTTGCCTGGAGGGCCAGGCTGAAGAAAGAAACTCACATCCTGAAACTTCACACTCACATCCAGGAAAACGCCTAGCTGGATCCCCTACCCAGCCCAGACCTTTCTGCCCTCTCCCACACTGGGAGGACTGGAAGTCTGGACCAGAGACAAGACTCCAATATCCTCTAGCACTGGATGCCAAAGCATCTTGAAGCTAAGATGTAGCATCTGTTTTGGCTCCCAGCTCTTAACACAGGGTGGACCACACGTAGAACAGTTAGGTGTTGTGTGAATGAATGAGTAAATGAATGAATGAGTACATGAGTGAACAAAGAAATGCCAGGTCTGTCAGCGCATCTAAAGTTTCCCTCCTGACCCCTAGGCTCCTGTCGCGGCCTCTCAACCTTCTTGAATCCCCACCCTACCCCTTTCACAGAAGAGCTCGACACCAGGGGTACCAAAAAGGCAAACTGGACTTTATTATAAAGTTGGCTACAAAGTCACCGCAGCACCACGAGGTGGCCACCTGGGCAGGCCCAGGCAGTCGGGCAGCCGGGTGAGTCCCGCACCAGGTACACGCACTCGTGCAAGCACACGTGTGACGGCGGCAGGTCTGCCTTCCTCCATCGGAAAGGAACGTAGCGTCTCTTCGCGCCCCCCACCCCAGGCGCGGGGCGCAAAAGTCACAAGAAGGGCCGCCAGGGCGGCAGAGTCCATCGGAATTGAAATCCCGTTACTGGTGTGTAGAGAATTCTACGTGGGTGTCAAGAGCCCCTCAGGGCACAGGCTGGCCCGGATGGGCACTGCCTTTCCCCCACCAAGACCCAGGGGTGACTTGGCCCCCAGGAGTGGAGAACTGGCCCAGGCCCATGGGGCAGCGCGGGGCGGGGGAAGTGAGACTCCCCCATTCTCCGCTTGAAATCCCGTTCAAGGAAACTCACTACGAGTGAATACAGATTGAAATGGAAACTGGGATCGTTTGATGTCTCTAAATTTTAAAAAGAAGGTCCCCTCCCTTGTCCTCCCACCTCCCCCCCCCCCAAATCCTGCAGGGCCTGGGGAATCAGATCTATCCCCCTCTAGCCCCCAGAATCCCCCCAACAATCCCGGGGGGGTGGAGAACGGCTCCACGTCTTGATGACAATATGCCATACTTGACGACGTTAAGTCACAGACTTATTCAAAACGTTGGTTCCCCTCCACTTCCATCTGCAGAGAGAGAGAGAGAGAGAGAGAGAGAGACGTACAATCAGTTAGGCTTATTAGGAGAGATAGGCTGAGGGTACCATTGCCACATGGGATGGGCTTCAAATATGTTGGTCCCATGACTGATCACCAGAGGCTCAGCAGATAAAGAAGCAGTTTGGATGAATGGAATGAAACTATGGCTGTTGTTTGGAAAGGATGGGGCCATAGCAAGGACTCTCTCATGGGGCCAAGGGCTGAGTCCCATTGTCTTTCTCAAACTCCTGTCAAGTGTCACTCTGTATTCCCTTTAGGGGACAAAGAATACTGGCATCTAGCTCTAATCCTTCTTCCGTCAGTTTGTTGTGTAACCCTAAGCAAGTTTCTTTTACTCTGGGACCTTGATTATCTTCATTTGTAAAATGGGTTGGAATAGCAGACCTAGGTCCCTATAGAATTAGGAAGCACAAACTATTATTCAAGATTCTTTTGTATTTTATCCCACACCCTAACCTCTGCCCTCAAGGCCTACTTATCCAGAACTTCCATATTATTTTCCATTAGTACTTACTCTACATAGCAAGTGAAGTTATCCTAACTAGAATAATAAATATCTCACTAATAAAACTGAGGCACAGAGAGGGGAATTTACTTGTCTAGCTCCACCCAGCGCCTTGTTGGCAAGACAGGAACTTGAGTTCTTGAACATTTTGGCTGGACTCACCTTTATGGAAGCTGTCTTGAACTTGGCTCTGGAGTTGATGCAACTCATCAGTAAACCCATCGTAGGGGAATGCTGAGACACCTGTCTCAAAGGCGGTTTCATATGTGGCCAGGTCCTCCAGGAAGCTGCGGTCTTCTGGGGACAGGTTGTTGCAAGGCGATGGGGCCCCTCCTGGGACCGCTGCCTCGGGATCCTCAGACTCCCATTCCCCATTGGGGTCTGGGGTAGAGAGATCCATGAAGATGTCTTCCACGGGCGTCTCTTCCAGGAACAGATCAGGGTCAGTCAGGAAATCCAGATCCTGGCATTTCCAGGGTTTTAGTTCCAGGCTGAGCACAGGGGGACCAGCCCCCGACAGGGAAAGGTTAGAGTCCAGGGGCTCCAGCCCCCCAAGTGGTTCCAGCCCACCTGTGCCAGCCTCAGCCGAGAAGGGTCGGTCCATGCCCTGAGCCAACTGGCTGATCTGCTGAATGAGACGGTCTATCTCACTCTGCTCCTTCTCAGAATAGTGGAAAAAACTCTGCTTGACTGGTGAGGCCTCAGGTGTAAGCAGGCCTTCGGGCACCAGGGGGACATCCACAGAGAGGGGACCCCGGAGCTGGGCTAGGGCCAAGAGTGTGCAATCCCCATTACCAGGGCTGCTAGGACTTGGGGGCAACTTCTCATAGAGAAAACTGCATCCCTCCTGGGCGAAGTAAGTCTTGCTAGAGTTGGGGCTCAGTTGTTCTGGGAAAGTTTGCCTGGGGCTGTTCAGGTGTGCTTGGAATGATGTGCTGGGAGAAGTTAGCTGCTCCTGGGCAGGGCTGCTCAGAGGCTCTGGGAAGGTGGCAGTGCTGGGAAGCAGCTGGTCTGGGAAGGTGGAGGTGCAAGGATCTTCATAGCTTCTGGCTGAGGTTTCAGTCAGTTGTCCTTGTAGTGGGCTAGTCAGTGGATCTGGGAAAGTTGCACTGTTGGGCGTCAATTGATCAGAGAAGGTCACGGTGCTTGGAGTCAGCTGTTCTTGTAGAGAGCTCGATGGAGCAGGCATGTGGGTCTGGAAGGGCTCGTGGAGGCTGAAGAGGAAGGCACAGCCTCCTGGCTGGTGGGGCGTGTATGGTGGCGTGCACACAAGGTCCTTGCTCAGGTCTGCTTGGAGAGAAGGCTGAGGGCCTGGTGGGAAAGTCAGGTAACTGAAGCAAGGTCTTTGGGTGCTCGGGGAAGCTCTTCTGATGTTGAGACAGCACCTAACTCAGGAGCACTGGGGAAACTGGTGCTTCTGGGAGGCCCCATGGTGAAGAGTGGATTAGGGCTGGAGCACTGCTCCTGGGAGAGGATGTTCTCCGGGAATGAGGGCAACATGGTCGGGGTGCCCAGGACATAGGCTGCCTGGGTTTCTTCAGAGTTCAACTGCTGGCGGAGGCTCCAGGCTTCCATGTCACTGGAGAGGAAAGAAGAGGCAGCTGGTAAGGGTCTGGTGTCCATTCCCAGAGTTCTCTGACTTGTATCTCTTCCTCCACCTCGGCTGCCTCCCAGGCCCCTGCCTTGCAGCTCACCTGATTGGGTAGTTATTGGCAGTAATGGGGCCCTCTGGACCTTCTGAATATAAAAGGCAGTAAATCCATGCCCAGCCTCCAGGCTTAGCCAGCAGTCTCACCACCATCTCTGCCTGAATATCTCCAGTTTCAGCCACTGAGGGGAAAGAAGAGATGCAGAGTTAGAACAACCATCAGACAGCACCACCCAAGCTCCCCACTTGCTGACTGACCGCTCCACTGAATTAGGGTATCCATAACACCTTCTTTTCTGACTGCCTTCACCTGCACCATTCAACTCCCCATTTTGACCTCACCACTCAGGGTCCCCTAGTGCTGATTCTGTTCTCACCTTGACTCCTTATCCTAGTGCTTGCCCTATGGCATTCAAAACTGTGAGCCTCTGATATCCCCCCAACTTCAATCCTGGTCACAGCCCTTCTTGGTCAGATTTCCCATGCCCTTTCCCACTCCCTGTCTTTTTCTCAGCCTCTCTGGACACTCACACAAGCGGTAGTGTTGAGCAGAAGCGTGGCCCAGGTCCTCAGGGTGTAGCAATCCATACCATGATTTACAGAGCAGCTCACTGCGCTCAAAGCCCAGGTAGATTAGGACACTGGGAAGGTGAGGCTAGTCAGTGGATCTGGGAAAGTTGCACTGTTGGGCGTCAATTGATCAGAGAAGGTCACGGTGCTTGGAGTCAGCTGTTCTTGTAGAGAGCTCGATGGAGCAGGCATGTGGGTCTGGAAGGGCTCGTGGAGGCTGAAGAGGAAGGCACAGCCTCCTGGCTGGTGGGGCGTGTATGGTGGCGTGCACACAAGGTCCTTGCTCAGGTCTGCTTGGAGAGAAGGCTGAGGGCCTGGTGGGAAAGTCAGGTAACTGAAGCCAAGGTCTTTGGGTGCTCGGGGAAGCTCTTCTGATGTTGAGACAGCACCTAACTCAGGAGCACTGGGGAAACTGGTGCTTCTGGGAGGCCCCATGGTGAAGAGTGGATTAGGGCTGGAGCACTGCTCCTGGGAGAGGATGTTCTCCGGGAATGAGGGCAACATGGTCGGGGTGCCCAGGACATAGGCTGCCTGGGTTTCTTCAGAGTTCAACTGCTGGCGGAGGCTCCAGGCTTCCATGTCACTGGAGAGGAAAGAAGAGGCAGCTGGTAAGGGTCTGGTGTCCATTCCCAGAGTTCTCTGACTTGTATCTCTTCCTCCACCTCGGCTGCCTCCCAGGCCCCTGCCTTGCAGCTCACCTGATTGGGTAGTTATTGGCAGTAATGGGGCCCTCTGGACCTTCTGAATATAAAAGGCAGTAAATCCATGCCCAGCCTCCAGGCTTAGCCAGCAGTCTCACCACCATCTCTGCCTGAATATCTCCAGTTTCAGCCACTGAGGGGAAAGAAGAGATGCAGAGTTAGAACAACCATCAGACAGCACCACCCAAGCTCCCCACTTGCTGACTGACCGCTCCACTGAATTAGGGTATCCATAACACCTTCTTTTCTGACTGCCTTCACCTGCACCATTCAACTCCCCATTTTGACCTCACCACTCAGGGTCCCCTAGTGCTGATTCTGTTCTCACCTTGACTCCTTATCCTAGTGCTTGCCCTATGGCATTCAAAACTGTGAGCCTCTGATATCCCCCCAACTTCAATCTTGGTCACAGCCCTTCTTGGTCAGATTTCCCATGCCCTTTCCCACTCCCTGTCTTTTTCTCAGCCTCTCTGGACACTCACACAAGCGGTAGTGTTGAGCAGAAGCGTGGCCCAGGTCCTCAGGGTGTAGCAATCCATACCATGATTTACAGAGCAGCTCACTGCGCTCAAAGCCCAGGTAGATTAGGACACTGGGAAGGTGAAAAGGATGAGATCAGCTTTCTGTTTTCCCTGCTTGATACCCAGGCATCTCCCTCCCCCTTTCCCAGGTCTCCTACACCCTTAGATTTCATTCTCCCTGCCCCTGACTCCAGAAGCTAGGGTCCCCTCATTCTGACCTGCTTGCTTCTGGGGTCTGAATACTCTGGGCTTACCTCTCTGAGATATCCAGAAGGGCCAGGTCCTTGGCATGACGACTCTGGAACATGGCGAGGAAGAGTGAGGCTGGGCCAGGACCAGGGCCAGGGCCAGGGCCAGGGCGGGGTCTTGTCTCCAGTGGAGCGCAGAAAGCTGTGAACACAGGATTTCCTGCCCAGTAGGCCCCAGGTGGGTGAGCGTGGAATCGACCTCGAATAAGCACCAGTTTGTTGCCTGCACTCTGGCGCCTGAGGGACTTGGAGGTGTTGAAGCGACAGCGGAAGAGGCGATCTGGGTGAGTGAAAGAAAAACTAGTGAGAAGGTGAATGAATGGCTGAGAGACAAAAATGGGAAGGAGCAGGGCAGCAGGATGGATACTGAATTGAGAAAGGTGTTCTCACCAGTATCCAGGGCAGAGGGCAGGGCGAGTTGCTGGCGCACAGTTAGGTGGTCAGCTGGATCAATGATGTCATAGATGCTGTCACCCTGGGCAACCAGGTCCACCTGGAGAAAGTTAAAAGAGAGATGACCATTAGTGAAAGCAACAAACGCCAATCTTTGGCATAGAGCATCTTGTAGGGTATAACTCCCCCTCCCCAGTAATCCTCAGACTCTCAGGACGGGAAAACTCATCGTGTCCCCATCTGCACTGCAGTCCACTGCACTCACCATGGAGTGGCCCAGATGCTCGCTCACACTCTCAGACAGATATAGCAGCTTCCCCTCTGCTGTGAACACAAGCAGAAATCCAGGTAGTGCCGCCACTATGTCTTCAAGCTCTTGAGCTGAGAGAAGCCCTGTGGAGCCTGCCAGAGGGGTGCCTAAAGAGTGAGAAGACAGAGTGAATCAGGAGTAAGACTAGGAAGCAAAACAAGTGAGAGACTTTTGGATCGAGTTTCTCATGGACCTGCTTCTGCACACAGCACACAGCACACACCTGTTGACCTACTGCCCACAGCTCTTGCCCGGAGAACCTGTTGCTGGATCTCTCCAGCTAGCGAGCCCTTCGACTCTAAGTCGGGGCTGAGGGTTTGGCGGGTCTGTGTTTCAGGACCACGGACAGCGCTCTAATGCCAACCGAACGTTCAGCACCGCGGGCAGAGCCTTGCAGCCCGGTGATGCTGTCAGCACCGTGGACAGCGCTTCACCGGCTGCAGATGAACCCTTCCACGATAGCGAGCAGAGGTTGTGCTTCCCCGGGCTTTGGCTCTGTCCCTGCAACTTCCCAAGCTCCCCTCCCCTGGCTCCCAGAGCGCTTCCGCGCCGGTGAGGACTGGGACCATTCTGTCCTGGCTCTCCTGCTCCCGTAAGTCTGGCTCTAGGGACACTATCCAGGCTCTCTAACATTTATTCAGTACTAAGGTGAGGTTTGGACAGAACTCAGGAGGCAAAGTAGGAAGTCCTGAGTTCTCCAAGTTCCTTCTCACCCTCAGCTCGCAGACACGCTTCCCTAGAACCGCGGCAGTCCCAGCGGGTTCCCTCAGCTTCCTTCTCTCTGAGGCATCTCGGCTCGAGTCTCAGCCCCGGTTTGCTCACCTCCAGCGAAGAAGACTCCCTTGCGAGTGTAGATGCAGGCAAGACTCATAATGTGCAGGTAGGACAGCCGGACCTTGTCCGCTTCGGCCAGCGGCAGCAGCTCCTTGAGGTTCCGGATCTCAGCGTTGATCTGGTCGCGGCGCGCCTTGGAGGCGCCCTTGGTGGAGCGGTACATGACTAGCGGCTGCGGAGCTCCAGCTCGGGCGCTCCGAACACCTGCGTTTCTGTCCCGACGCACCGGTGGCTTCCTCCTCCTTGCTTTCCCGTCTCTCGCTCAGGCTCTTTCTCTCTCTGTCTCTCCTCCTCTCCTGGGCTCCGCTCGGTTGCGCTGCCCCTTTCGCCTGCCTGGTTCCGCCTTATATAGCTCCCGTCAGGCGTGGGGGGTTCGCTTTAGAGAAAGGGGGGGCGGGAGGCTGGGCTAAGCAAGCTGCAGCGGGAGCGGCTGGCTGAGGTAGGGGGGAGCGCGCTCCTCCTCCCTCCCAGGCTTCCGACGTCAT
>SJYC01051548.1:0-58621 GCA_006408675.1 Madoqua kirkii | reverse complement strand
GGGTCTAGGTCTCTAGAAGGGATGGGGAAAGGGTCCTGAGGTCCTGAGGGGTAGGAACCAGCTGAATTTGGCCTTGATTCTATTTTCCCACAGTCAAGAATAGGAACACCCACAGCAACGCAGCAGTCTGCAGTGACTCTCCGTTTCTCCGTCAACTAATTAACCTCAGCCACCGATGGGAGAAACTGAGGCAGGGTCCCAGGGCCTGGTGAGGACCTGGGTTTATCCCTTCCCCCATTGCCAGCCCCCAGAGCCAGCGGCTCCCCTCTCCCCGCCCCGATTGCAATCCCCAGTCTCCCCGCGGGCCGGGGGCGGGGGCGGGACCGGGGGAATCCCAGCTCCATATTAGGACAGGAATCCTCCGGCGGCGGCCGCGGCGGCGGCGGCGGGCGGGGCCTGACTGCCTCCGCACAGCTCCCGAGGGCTCCCCCCTGCCTTCAGCTGGGAGGATGGGGAAGCAGCAGAGACGCAAGGGGACCGTGCCAGACCCTCTGCGCGATCCGTGCACATACCAGAGACCCCTTAACTCGGGCAGGCTGTCCACATTCCCCTCCAACCCCTGCTCAGTCATCGGCGGTAGGATTTCTCGCTGTCTCTCCTTCTTCAGCTTCCACATCCCACCCCCTCTCTCCGCTCCAGATAGTCTCTTTATCTCACTGCCTGCTTGGTGGTCTACCTTGGCTTTGTATGCTCTCTGCTCCTCATACATCCCCCTTCTGCTCTCTCCAGTTTCTCTTCTTTGTCACCTTTGTCTCCTGCATCTTGTTGCTTTTGCTCTATCTCCCTCTTTTCAACATGCAAGGGGTTTGAAGGGTGCCTTTGTTTACCCCAATCAAAGGAGAAGGAAATGAGCTAGGGGACGTTTTATCTGAAATTGAGTTATGTGGTATAGGAGGAGTGTACGTGAAATCACTTGAGGGGCTGGGGATGAAGCCACTTAAAATTTGGGGGGAAGGGATTGGCCTCATTGTAGAAAGTCCCGGAGGAAGCATGGAGATAGACTTTGACACCAAGGGGTCTTCACTCTTCATGGAAAAGGGTGGTGGCATGAGAGGTAGAGTAGAGTGGAAGGAGGAGACCCAGGTGAGGAGAAGGCTGTCATAGAAGCAGGTCTCTGGGGCCCCCATCCTGACCTCTTGTGCATTTTGGTAGAGGTGAGGGCCATCCACATCAACCATCCTGTATTCAGTGACACAAATGAGATGGACGGAAGGGGTATGACTATCTGTCTACCTGCTACTATCTCTAACCCTATTTATCTGGGCGACAGAAAAAGGTTCCTTCAGAAAGTATGTTTCTTCCACTTTCATCTCTATCTGACCCCAGATGTACCCACAGACCCCTCGATCAAGCTTCTATTTGGACAAGCCCTTAAAGACCTCCTAAAGTAGGAAATGGCAACCCACTCAGTATTTTTACCTGCAAAATCCCGTGGGCAGAGGAGCCTGATGGGCTACAGTTCATGGGGTCACAAAGAGTGGGACCCAACTGAGTACACACACCACCATTTATTTTGGGCCTCGCTCTTGTATGAGAATCCCGGACAGGGTTCCTGTTTCCTCCACTCTCTGGTCCTCTGTCCTTGACTGAGAGACATTCTTATTGTTCCTCTCCGTGCCGAGAGGTATCTATTGTTTGGGTCCTGCTAGTCTCCACAAGCAGAGCAAACCCGCCGCGAAAGAATGGCGCACTCACCGCTGTCCATGGTTCTGAATCATCATCCGCTATATCATATGGACCATGGATGGGTCTGCCTGGGACGTTAGAGCTTAAGCCCATACAGACTTCACAATGAGCCCCCAACTGGCTGTCTCCGTCTCCTCTGAGAATTAATAAAGGAGTGGATTGTGTGTGGGGCGGGGGGTGGAGGGGTGGAGAAGATTTCTGAATTGTAGGAATGAAGTAAATGGGGACTGGTCCTCTGTCCTTGACTGAGAGACATTCTTATTGTTCCTCTCCGTGCCGAGAGGTATCTATTGTTTGGGTCCTGCTAGTCTCCACAAGCAGAGCAAACCCGCCGCGAAAGAATGGCGCACTCACCGCTGTCCATGGTTCTGAATCATCATCCGCTATATCATATGGACCATGGATGGGTCTGCCTGGGACGTTAGAGCTTAAGCCCATACAGACTTCACAATGAGCCCCCAACTGGCTGTCTCCGTCTCCTCTGAGAATTAATAAAGGAGTGGATTGTGTGTGGGGCGGGGGGTGGAGGGGTGGAGAAGATTTCTGAATTGTAGGAATGAAGTAAATGGGGCGGGAACTGAGCTCTTGGATTTTTCTAGAATGGACTGGAGGTGGGGTCAGGGGAGGAACTCTGAAAGAGAAGGGCCTACAAAGGGACAAGGGAGGGGGCATAGAAGGGCTCATCCTAGTTCGCCCACTCTGAGTCAAGTTAAGAAGCTCTGTGTGCCCCAATGTCTTCTCTCCCCAGGCCAACTCCCACTCCCTTTGCCTCCCACCTCCGTAAAATTATTTTTAACTGTGAAGAACCAAAAATAGCTTGGCAGCAGCTTCAGGCCGTGGGAGAGGAGCTATTTATATCACCAGTGATGGTTCCAAAATAGCAAGCAGGAGGAGGGGGGCGGCTGGCAAGCTAGAGAGCTCCTGGCTGTGCTAAAAATACTGGCAGTGTGAGTCATCCTGGCCTGGCTGAGTCACCCCACTCCCTCCCCAAGCAGCAGGCAGCAGCAACAGAACAGGCTGAGAATTGGAAGTCTGCGATGGGGGAGGTATCAGAGCCCATTGACTATAGGAAAGTGGGCAAGGGAGTAAATTGAGAGAGGGGCTTTGGGGTGAGTTTGTAGGAGAAATGAAAAGAGCAGGGGCCACCCACATGCACCCTCTGTGTGAGCCTGCAGCATTTCCAGCTGGGCACTTCTGCTTAGTGATGCTTGGGCAATTGAAGGGAGGGAGCCAGGCTGTGAGAATGTGCATGTGTGTCTGTCTGTCCTTTTGACTGTGACTGCATTTGTAGGTTTCTGTGTGCCTGTTTGCATGTGTCTTTGTAGCTGTGTTTCTGTAGACCTTTTCATCTGTGCATTTGCTTATGCCTGCATCTACATCTGTCTTTATTAAAAATGTCTATCACTTCCTGGGTTCTATGCAGCTCTATGTTTGTGCCTATATGTATTTATATGTTTGCAGCTTTCTGTGTGCCTCTTTGTCCATGTCTGTGTCCACCTCTGAGTTGGCTCTATGCCTTTCTCTCTCAGCATCTGATGATGTATGTGGATTTACATGCATCCCTAGCCTTAGTGCACCTTCTGTTGCTCAGATGTCACTTGATGAGCTCTTGAACCATTTATGCCTTAATCACCTCTCTCCACCTAGCACCTTCCCTTCTTTCCAGCCCTTGGGACCCCAACCATTTGTGAAGGTCTCTGTCGCATACAATCTCTAGCTAAAAGGTGGAGGAAAGGAGCCCCATATGACCTCTCCCTTTTCTCTTGAACCATCCTGAATCGTCCCTGGCCTGCAGGAGTAAGTGGTTTTCCATCACTCCATATTTGGGGAACTGAGGGAAGAGAAGGGCTTTCTTTAGTTCTAAAAAAAAAATTTCTGGTGTGGGCACAGGCATGCGCAGCATGCACACACATACACAACTGAAAGAGAGAATGAGAGAGAGAAAAAAAAATATCAAGGTCCCTTCTTTACTGAGACAAGCTCGCATCTGTTGCCATGGCAACCCCGCCCACTCCTTCCCCGAAAAATCACCAAGAAGAGGTGATGGCATCGAGGAGGGATTGGTTGATTTTTTCCTTTATTATTTTTTCTGAAAAAGGGCTTTTTATAGCAAGAACAGGCCGTGAGATCCCTTGCCCATGTCTTATATGGCTTTATTGGGGACCTGGGCGGGGGAGACCTCACCCCTAAGCTTCTATCAGAGAGGAGAATGTATAGCTTTTCCAGAGATACCAAGGAGAATGACTTCCTGGGAGGGAGTTGGAGGGTGAGTGGAGTCTGTTTCTTTAAAACAGCATGGAGGCTCCAGGTTAAAGCTGCTCTTCTGGAGACTTGGAGCAAGGATCTTGATGGAGGACTGTCAAAATGTATCCTGTCTGGCTGTGGACAAATGTTTCTAAGAGAAGGATAAAGAGAGATGGGGGGAGAGAGAGAATATATGAATGCATGAATGAGTCACTGGATGGGTCTTCAGAACAGATGACAAAATACCAAAGGATGCGAGCTATCAATGGTGGGCAGGCCAGACAGGTAGACAAGATGGCTCAAGAGAGATCCATTATGGCAAATGGTGGTGCTGCAATTCATCACCAGACCACAGGTGTGCCTACTTGACTTGGACCCCAGGGAAATTTGGGACATAGCTGAACAATATAGGGGAGAACTGAAGCTCATCTTTCCAAAATCTAGTCCCAGCCTGAGTCTCAAATGCATCCTCTAAAGCCTGGCCACCAGCCACTGCAGCCACATCACTTTCTTGAGTGAACTGTAGCCTTCTGCCAAATGACTGGATGGTGGAAAGAAGGGATTCCTCATTTCCTCCTGTGCTTGGCTTGCTGCATAAATGGGGTCACTTGGGGCTGGAGGCTGGAAAGCCAGACCAAGAATTTGACTCTAGAGAGAAACACCTCCTGCCTTCCAGCCAGCTGCCGCCATCCTCAGCAGGCAAGGGCATGGCCTGAGGAGGGGTTAGCTCTACTTGACATGGTGGAACAAAGAAATGAAAAGATTTACTCAGATTTGCTCTGACCTGTTAGACCTGTTCTCAGGACAAATCCGGTTGGTATTACTATACTCACTTTGTAGATAGTGAACCTGAGCCTCAGAGATAATGATTTACTCAAGCCACACAGCAAGTTATTGGGAAAGCTGGGTCTTAACCCCAGCTCTTGTCCCCAAGTCCAGGCTCTTTCTCTCACACCTTGAGGTAGAGTTGAGGTCTATCTGACCTGCATGCCAAATCTAACTTACTGAGTGCTTTTGCAAATAAAGTTTTATTAACATGCAATCACTTGTTTACATATTGTCATTGGCTGTTTTCACCCTACAATGGCAGAGCTGAACAGTTGCAACAGAGACCATATGGCCTGAAAACCCAAAATATTTACTCACTGACCCTTAACAGAAAAAAGACTTTCTTTTGGAGTAGAGGATGAATTCACACTAGGAATATTTTTGCTTGCCTCTCTCTCTCTCTCTCTCACCTAGAAGCTCTCTGGGCCCAGGGCATGCTAAAATGTCATTTCATCTCCTTTCACTCTTCTAAATGCTACAGAGCAGTGGTGTCCCTGTACTCCTTGAGTGAAGAGATTGGGAAGCCCTTTGGGCTAGGTCCTTAGATGGAGCCTTCCCATGCAGGAGTGATGTTCCACATCCTATTCCCATGACAACATGAGTTGGAGTTAGTAATGAAGAGTCAGGACACCCATTCCATCCTAACCCAACCACAGCCTCAGAACCGCATTTTGGGTGGCAATTAAGGTATTAATGGGAAGATAGAATGTGCTGGTGGGAGGAAAATGATAGGCCTGTGGAGTCTCAGGCCTCATCGAGCCTCCAGTGTAACCCAGAGGAAGAATCTCTATACACTTTCTCAGAGAGATTTAGTAACTTGTGCAGAGTCAGACAGCTATGAAATAGAATGAGATAAATCCAGAATTCGAACCCAAATTTCCTGATTTCTTCTTCTTTCCACTGTCCACTAGGTTGTCTTTTTGAATCCATGAGTTTGAAACCATGTGAAGATGAACAGCTTCCCAAGTACCTCCCCCATCCTGGGTCTAGAGTCTACCCGTCTGCAGTAAAAATATAATCCTCGTATAGAGCTGGTTTGTGCAAAGGCTGCCTCTTAGCAGGCTGTTTTCTTTCTCTTAAGGTCCTTTCATTATGTTATCACTCCCTCAATTCTACTTGCCTAGGGAAGCATTCAGAACATTTCATCTATTTATGGTTATGAAATCAACAAATCTCATGGGAAGCGGGTACACGCTGGCACCCACCCACTGAGATGGTCAGAGCCAGGTGAGTGGGCTGAGCAGAGAAGTGAGGGGCAGGGAACTGTGGAGTAGTGGGAGGCAGAGGGTGTAGCTCAGGTGGGGAAAGATGCAGCTTTCCCAGGCAAGGGCCTGAAAACAGAGCTGAGAACAGAGGCCACAAGCAATGCAGCGAGGAGCATGGCAGACCAGCCATGTTCCACGCTGAGAAGGAAGATCCGTCAACTAAAACTACTCTTTGGCTGCAGAGAAGGGACCCAACACTCCCTCAAGCACCAAGCGGGAGACAGGAGTGCAGATGTCTGCCTTGCCCTCAGGAGCTGGAGCTGTGGGGAAGGAGACAGACCCGCCACACATTCATACATTGGTTCAGCCCAGTTTCAGGACCCTCTCCATCACCACTCTCTAGCTGGCGAACTCCTCCTGTCCTCTTGTCTTCGGTTGGGTCCAGGACCCCTCCTCGATGCCCCTCAAGACCCTCTTCCCCAGCAGCCTCTGGGCCTGCTCTCCGTATTCTCAGCATCCAGCACAGGGTCCAGCCCACAGCAGTGCCTCAGGTATGCCATTCATTCATGCACACACATCTGAGGGCTGAGTTTGTGCCTAAGCTCTGTTCTGGGCACTGGTGAGGCAATGGTTTAGAAACACAATCTTGGTCTTCACTCATGGAGCATCCAGGTGAGAAAGTGAGAACTTGATCAAGCCATTTAGGTGAAAGACTGCTGTGAAGGAGGCATGCAGGGTGTTTGGAAAGAGCAAAATGAGGGATGACTGAGCCTGGGGTGGCTTCCCAGAGGAGGTGTGATTAGGCTGAGCTGCCAGGTCTCAGGTGACTGGCTGACCAGCTTCCGCTGTGCTGAGTGGGTGGGGTGGGGTGGGCAGACTGCAGCCTCACAGGACGCTTAGAGGGACAAGTGGCAATCAGCCACTCGAGCCACAAAGGAAGCCAAAAAGGAAGCCACCCAAGCCTGGGGCCATGTGTACGTATGCGCAGCGTGAAGGTGCCGGAGGGCAGCTGCTGCTGAGGGCAGCTGATCTCCACTTTGACCAGGAAGTTTGACTCCCAGGGCAGGACTGAGATGAAATGGCTCAGTCTTGAGCAGAGGAATCTGTGGGCAAAAGGCCAATAAATTCTCTGTGGAAACGCAGGTGAGTGAGAGGGAGCCTGAGGCTCAGGCAGGAGAGGGTGGAGGCCAGAAGGCAGGCTCTGGAGTGAGACACCCACTCAGAGTCCTGGCTCCTCCACATCGGGCAAATGAATCAACCTCTTGTGCCTCAGTTTACCTATCTGTCAAATGGGGATGTGAGGAAAACAGTAGCATCTGCCTCAAAGGATGATGGGAAAATTAAATGAGTTAAATCGTTAAAGCATTTGGAATCATGCCTGGCATACAAAAGGGGCACAGTCAATGCTGAAAGATGGAATCTCAACCACTGTTAGCTTCATGAAAATAAGATTTTGAACAAGGTTCTGGAGAGAGAGCAGGGCCGGTTCTGGAGGTAGCACATGCCCTGGCAGTGTGGGTGTGGGGATAGGGCCTGCCCCCACTCCCTGGATTTTCACAGCCTTAGCTCAGCTGGGTCTGAGAGCACCAGCTGGGGTGGGGGGGCAGGCTGGGGGCTGCAACAGCTCCAAAGAGAAGCAGAGGAGATGACAGCTAGAGGCCTGGAGAGGTCTAGGGAGGCACACAAAGTCCTCCTGGGGCTCTGGTTGGTCCCAGTGGGCTCCTTCCCTGGGCTGGCCCCTGTACAGCTCAGCAAGTTCAAAGACAGAGGCCCTGGCTGTGCTCAGTGACCAAGCTCTCCCTGCCATTTTTCTGGAAGTCAACCTGACCGTGTTCTTCCCCAGCTTAAGGTCCTCATGGCTGCCATCTCTCCCTGTTACTAAAGGTCCTCCTGGGCCTCACACCGCTTCTCTCCACAGATGCCTAGGCCACTGTAGGCTCCAGGTTCAAGGGTTTCCTTGTTATCATCTCATGCATCTTGTAACATGTTTATGGATGCGACACTTACCTATGCCTTATAGACCTAATCATGCATTAGCTCATTCACACACCTCACAGGGGCCCAGTGACACCCAGGCTATTTTTACTTCCACTGAAACCTGGGCTCAGTAGAAAGAAAGTCTGCAGGGAGGGTCCCGTGAAGTCTCAGGAGAGACTGATGGGATTCAAGGCTGGGGTGACCACGGAAGAGCAGTAGGTCTGGGCCCAGGCCAGTGACAGAAGAGAAGCCCTAGGAGCAACCAGGAGACCACCCCAAAGCAGAGAGAATGATGACCCCCACCCCGTGGGAACCTGGACTGCAGGGAGTTGGTCAAACCATGGCAAGAAGCGGGTAGCAGCAGTTATGCTCTATTGACAGAGAAGCTTCTGGAACCAGGCAAAGAGCCCTAGATGAATGAGGAGGGGACACCAGGAAGCTTTAGGAGAAAGGACCACCTTGTTGAGGAGAAGGCTCCTGACTCACCCAGTGCAGACAAGGGTGGGCTGGAGGAGCCTTCTCCAAGGATTCAAAGGTCTGGGATGATTTGGAAGTGGGCTCAGTGTAGATGTCAGTGGATCATGTTTGATGCAGGGGAAAGAGTCCTGGACAGGAGGGTCTGGAGACAAGGGTTCTGGTCCTAGCTCCGCCACCAGCCTACTGGGGTGTTATATAAGCCCCATTAGTTCCCCTATTTGCAAAATGACAAGTGAGTGAGTTGAACCCCTTGGCTTGGAAGGGCCTTCCCATCTCTGGCACTCTGAGCATCTCTGGGCCAAGAGCCCAGCTGGCCAGTGCCTCTCTGGCTTTACAAGTCCAATGCTGCTGCCCTGAGACCCAGCTTCAGGTGGGGATAAGCCCATGTGCCCAGGGCCAGGGTCTGAGTGGACCTGATGTCTCCCAGAGGACTGAGTCCTCGGCCCTGGATGATCAGGGTCATGCTGGGCCCTGCAGACCTGGCCCCTGTGGATAAAGCGGGGCAAGGGAGGTGGAGCCAAGTGCTGGTATGGTTTTCCTTCTTCAAACCCAGTCCTCCAGGGGCCATTCTCACAGGCCTGTGCTAAGAGCACCAGGGGACTCACCGATCCGATAGGTTCCAAGGGGTATAAAACAGACCCCAGGTCATCCTCGGGTGGTCAGCACAGCCTGTGGTTGAAGCAACTACTACTTCCAGTATTGTTTAGCATCAGTCTGGTGGGAGGAAGAAAGTCCCCCTAGAAGTGTCCTGCAGACCATCACGGAGAGTGTCCACAGCCTGGCAAGGGACCTTGCTCAGAGGATCCCAGACTCACAACTGAAGTGGGGGCCCCTCAGAGATCATCCACCTGGAGCAACTCAGGCCTCATGCAGAGAATGGAGTAGCCTGAATGACAGGGCCCATCCTTGGAAGCCTGAGTCTCAGTACAATGACCTTCTGAGCACCTCTCAAAGGCTGGTCTCTGAGATCAAGGTGGAGAGAGAGAGAGCCTGGGCCAGGAGGCAGGGTTCTGGGTCTTAGTCTCAACAGTACACTGACTTGCTGGTGACCTTGGCAAATAACATCTCTTGGAGGGTTGCCTCAGTTTCCCCTTCTGTGCATTGAAGGTGTGGCCCTGACAATGGATGCCCCTTGGAATAACCATTCAAGTCCAGGGCTAACTTCTCCGGAACATGAACCTCTCTCCTTTGCCAGACTTGGTGCCCACTATTGGGCTGGATCATAGCCGCTTTTGGGTCCCCAGCCCTGGGCCAGAGTAGGGGCCCAGAGATATCTGGAACCGACGCAGTTTCATGCATACGTGGGCATAGTCAAGTACTTCACAGCTGCCTTCAGTGAGTCCTGGTCAAAAACCCCTGCACGTGTGGCAGAGAGAATGTAGGCATCATCCAGACTGGGTGGGAGGAGTTCAAAGAGCTGGGTCCACAGGACTCTGGTGACCCCAGCCAGAGCCTGCAGGCCACGCCTCCACCCAGAAGCCAGCTGTAAGCAGTATGGAAGGCCTGGCTCCAGAAAGTTCCAAAGAGCTGGTGGGTTGTCAGAAGCTTCTGATGGCAGTAGATGTTTGTAAGCAGCCACCTGTTTATTTGGTCATGGAGTCCACGGGATCCAGAAGCTTGTCCAAAGTAATCATCCATCCAGAAAGTCTACCTAGGTCTGGACTCTGCTGGGAAAATGAAGCAGCTGATGCTATTGCTGTGAGATTCGTCTGTCCCCTCGGTTGGGTACATGGCAGGACCTGGAGACTGGCACAGCGTGCCAACTGTTTTCAACATTAAGCCCCAGGGGGAATGACTTTGGCTAGGAAGTCAGCATCCCTGGGCTGACTTCATCCAGGAACACGCCATGTGACCTTGGGCAAGTCTCTACATTTCTCTGGGCCTATTTCTCTTTCAGTTTAATGAGAGGGTTGGAGAAACTGCTGAGGGTCCTTCCAGCTAGGATCCTAACCTGACCTCAGGCTGTCCCCAAGGAGAAAAAGACCAAGGCAGGCAGCTGGAGGGAGCGTGGGTCTTCAGAGACCCAGGGTGGCCCAGCCAGCAGCGAAGTCCTCACCTGGCATTTTCACTCAGTGGCCTTGTCCAGAGAGGATCCTCAAACGCTCTAGGCTTGGCGTTTTCTTTCCTTCCAAGGCTCCTATGGAAGGAGAGTCTGCCTGTTGGAGGGAGATGGAGAGTGGGGGGGGCGGGGCGGGAGGGGAGGAGGCAAGGGCAGGCCCTCCTTTCTCCAAGGCTGGAATGTCCCCAAAGTGGGCTGAGGGCGCTAAGATTGGGGAGGGGGTGGGGCACGGCCCCGGAGGCTTCCCGGGCCCAGGCCCTGGGGCTCGCGGCTCGCGGGCGGGGGCAGCTCTCGGGCTCTGGCTGAGCCGCCACTCCGCCGGTTGCCTTTAAAAGGCGCCAGCGCGCGCGCATCAGCAGAAGGGCTGCGGCCTCTTCCAAAATAGGCAAGAACTGGGAGGCCGCGAGAGATGAGCTGCGAGCATCGCAGACGTCACCCGGGGCCTCCCTCCCCACCGCCTGCATCAGGTCTCCATGGCAACGGCGTGCCGCGGCCGCAGATGAATGAGCTACAGCGAAGTAGGGAGGATCGCGCGCACTCGGTCTCAGGCGTCCAGGCGGAGAAACTGCGCCAGGAATGGGGTTGCAGACCCGGCGCGGAGAGGAAGGGGGCGCACTCGTATTCAAACGACTCCAAGACCCATTCATTCCCTGCTGATTCTACTATGTCTTGGGAACGCGGGCGCTACTCAGTCCATTCAGGGACCTCTGATCCTTTGGTTCAGACGTCCTAGGCCCCCAGGGTTCCCCTTTACCCTTATCTACCCTCTCACTCTGTCACCTCTCTTCTGCGCCCCAAACTCTGCGGAAAATCGGGCATCGTGTGGCTTAGCGCCACCGCGTGGCGGGTAATGTCGCTGCGTCTGGCGTGGTGTGGCTGTGGTCTCGCCGTCTATGTCGCCCTCTGCCGCTTGTGAGAGGGAAGCGCATAAAAGATCTCAGTCTTCAAGACCCCAGTGAAGCCACTACAGAGAACAGCATAGAGTAACTATGGAGAATAGTATGGAGACGTCTTTAAAAACTAGGAATAAAATGACTGTCTGACCCAGAAATCTCACTACTGGGCTATACCCTGAGAATCGCAATTCCGAAAGACACATGCACCCCAGTGTTCATTGCAGCATTATTTACAATAGCCAGGACGCAGAAGCAATCCAGATGCCCATCAACAGATGAATGGATAAAGAAGTTGCAGTACATATATGCGAGGCAATATTGCTCAGTCATAAAAGCAATGAGTTCGAGTCAGTTCTAGCGAGGTGGATGAAGCTAGAGCCTGTTATACAGAGTGAAGTAGGTCAGAAGAGAAAAACAGATATCGTATATGTGGAATCTAGAAAAATGGTACTGATGAACCTATTTGCAGGGCAGGAATAGAGACTCAGATATAGAGAACAGACTTATGGACACAGCTGGGAAAGGAGAGAGTGGGACAAATTGACAGAGTACTATTGAAACATACTATATATAAAACAAAGGAAGTGAAGTGAAATTCACTCAGTCGTGTCCAGCTCTTTGTGATCCTATGGATTATACAGCCCATGGAATTCTCCAGGCCAGAATACTGGAGTGGTAGCCTTTCCCTTCTCCAGGGGATCTTCCCAACCCAGGGATTGAAGCCAGGTCTCCCGCATTGCAGGTGGATTCTTTACTAGCTGAGTCACAAGAAAGCGAAAGTGTTAGTCACTCAGTCGTGCCTGACTCTTTGTGACCCCATGGACTGCAGCCCACCAAGCTCCTCTGTCTATGGGATTTTCCAGGCAAGGATACCAGACTGGGTAGCCATTTCCTTCTCCAGGGGATCTTACCAACCCAGGGATTGAACCCGGGTCTCCTATACTGCAGGCAGATTCTTTACTTACTGAGCTACCAGGAAGCCCAAAAATGGATAGCCAGTGGGAATTCGCTGTATGACACAGAGAGCTCAACCCATGCTTTGCAACAACCTGGAGAAGTGGGAGGTGACAGGGAGGTTCAAGAGGGCAGGGATATGTGTATACCCATGGCTACTGGAGAAGGAAATGGCAACCCACTCCAGTATTCTTGCCTGGAGAATCCCAGGAACAGAGGAGCCTGGTGGGCTGCCGTCTATGGGGTCGCAAAGAGCCGGACACGACTGAAGCGACTCAGCAGCAGCAGCAGCATGGCTGACTCATGTTGATGGCAGAAACCAGCACAACATTGTAAAGTAATTATCCTCCAGGTAAAAATAATTTAAAAATAGTTAACCATGGAAGAAAGCATGGTAGAGTGATGAGCCAGAAGGAAATAAAAGCTCAGACTCAACGCCCCCAAAATAAGATCCCAGTGAACAATGGAGGTCACCATTATCTTCATTACCTCCACCATAGTTTGGTCTTAGGTCAAACAACAGGAAGTGAACACAGCTCTGCCCATCAACAGAAAATTGGTTTAAAGAGTTACTGAGCATGGCCTCACCCATCAGAACAAGACCCAGTTTCCCTCACAGTCAATGTCTCCCATCAGGAAGCTTCCTTAAGCCTCTTATCCTTATCCATCAAGGGCAGGCAGACTGGAAACCACTATCACAGAAAACTAATCCATCTGATCACATGGACCCCAGCCTTGTCTAACTCAATGAAACTATGAGCCATGCTGTGTAGGGCTACCCAAGATGGACAGGTCATGGTGGAGAGTTCTAACAAAATATGATCCACTGGAGAAGGGAATGGCCAACCACTTCAGTATTCTTGCCTTGAGAACCCCATGAACAGTATGAAAAGGCAAAAAGATATGACACTGAAAGATGAACTCCCCAGGTCGGTAGGTGCCCAATATGCTACTGGAGAAGAGTGGAAAAATAACTCCAGAAACCATGAAGAGACGGAGCCAAAGCGAAAACAGCACCCAGTTGTGAATGTGACTGGTGATGGAAGTAAAGTCCGATGCTATAAAGAGCCATATTGCATAGGAACCTGGAATGTTAGGTCCATGAATCAAGGTAAATTGGAAATGCTCAAACAGGAGATGGCAAGAGTGAACATTGACATATTAGAAATCAACAAACTAAAATGGACTGGAATGGGTGAATTTAACTCAGATGACCATTATATCTACTACTGTGGGTAAGAATCCCTTAGAAGAAATGGAGTAGCCCTGATAGTCAACAAAAGAGTCCGAAATGCAGTACTTGGATGCAATCTCAAAGATGACAGAATGATCTCTGTTTGTTTCCAAGGCAAACCACTCAATATCACAGTAATCCAAGTCTATGCCCCAACCAGTAATGCTGAAGAAGCTGAAGTTGAACGGTTCTATGAAGACCTAAAGACCTTTTAGAACACTCAAAAAAGATGTCCTTTTCAATATAGGGCACTGGAATGAAAAAGTAGGAAGTCAAGAGATACTTGGAGTAACAGGCAAGTCTGGCCTGGGAGTACAAAATGAAGCAGGGCAAAAGCTAACAGCTTTGCCAAGAGAATGCACTGGTCATAACACCCTCTTCCAACAACACAAGAGAAGACTCTACACATGAACAGCACCAGATGGTCAATACCGAAATCAGATTGATTGTATTCTTGCAGCCAAAGATGGAGAAATAGGTTGACCATTCAGATACAACCTAAATCAAATCCCTTTTGATTATACAGTGGAAGTGACAAATAGACTCAAGAGATTAGATCTGATAGAGTGCCTGAAGAACTATGGATGGAGGTTTGTGACATTGTACAGGAGGCAGTGATCAAGACCATCCCCAAGAAAAAGAAATGCAAAAAGGCAAAACGGTTATCTGAGAAGGCCTTACCAATAGCCAAGAAAAGAAGAGATGCGAAAGGCAAAAGAGAAAAGGAAAGATGTACCCATTCAAATGGGTATTTGAATGCAGAGTTCCAAAGAATAGCAAGGAGAGATAAGAAAGCCTTCTTCAATGATCAATGCAAAGAAATAGAGGAAAGCAATAGAATGGGAAAGACTAGAGAGTGCTTCAAGAAAATCAGAGATAGCAAGGGAAACTTTCATGCAAAGATGGGCACAATAAAGTACAGAAATGGTATGGACCTAACAGAAGCAGAAGATATTAAGACAAGGTGGCAAGAATACACAGAAGAGCTATACAAAAAAAGATCTTCATGACCCAGACAAGCATGCCATCCTGGAATGCGAAGTCAGGTGGGCCTTAGGAAGCATCACTATGAACAAAGCTAGGGCAGGTGATGGAATTCCAGTTGAGCTATTTCAAATCCTAAAGAATGGTGCTGTGAAAGTGCTGCACTCAATATGCCAGCAAATTTGGAAAACTCAACAGTAGCCACAGGACTGGAAAAGATCAGTTTTCATTCCAATCTCAAAGAAAGGCAATGCCAAAAACTGTTCAAACTACTGCACAATTGCACTCATCTCACATGCTAGCAAAGTAATGCTCAAAATTCTCCAAGCCAGGCTTCAACAGTATGTGGACTGTGAACTTCCAGATATTCAATCTGGGTTTAGAAAAGGCAGAGGAACCAGAGATCAAATTGCCAATATCCATTAGATCATTGAAAAAGCAAGAGAGTTCCAGAAAAAAACATCCACTTCTGCTTTATTGACTACACCAAATCCTTTGACTGTGTGAATCACAATAAACTGTGGAAAATTCTTCAAGAGATGGGAATACCAGACCACCTGACCTGCCTCCTGAGAAATCTGTATGCAGGTCAAGAAGCAACAGTTAGAACAGGACATGGAACAACAGACTGGTTCCAAGCTGGGAAAGGAGTACGTCAAGGCTGTATATTGTCACCTTGTTTATTTAACTTATATACAGAGTACATCTTGAGAAATGATGGGCTGGATGAAGCACAAGCTGGAATCAAGACTGCTGGGGGAAATATCAATAATCTCAGATATGCAGATGACACCACCCTCATGGCAGAAAGTAAAGAACTAAAGAGCCTCTTGATGAAAGTGAAAGAGGAGAGTGAAAAAGTTTGCTTAAAACTCATATTTCAGAAAGCTAAGATCATAGCATCTGGTCCCGTCATTTCATGGCAAATCGATGGGGAAAAAATGGAAACAGTGAGTGACTTTATTTTGGGGGGCTCCCAAATCATTGCATATGGTGACTGCAGACATGAAATTAAAAGAGGCTTGCTCCTTTGAAGAAGAGCTATGACCATAAAGAGGAGAGTGAAAAAGTTTGCTTAAAACTCATATTTCAGAAAGCTAAGATCATAGCATCTGGTCCCGTCATTTCATGGCAAATCGATGGGGAAAAAATGGAAACAGTGAGTGACTTTATTTTGGGGGGCTCCCAAATCATTGCATATGGTGACTGCAGACATGAAATTAAAAGAGGCTTGCTCCTTTGAAGAAGAGCTATGACCAACCTAGACAGCATATTAAAAAGTAGAGAGATTACTTTGCTGACAAAGGTCCATCTAGCCAAACTGTGGTTTTTCCAGTAGTCATGTATGGATGTGAGAGTTGGACCATAAAGAAAGCTGAGAGCTGTAGAATTGATACTTTTGAACTGTGGTGTTGGAGAAGACTCTTGAGAGTCCCTCGGACTGCAAGCAGATCAAACCAGTCAATCTTAAAGGAAATCAACCCTGAATATTTACTGGAAGGACTGATACTGAAGCTGAAGCTCCAATACTTTGGTCACCTAATGCAAAGAACTGACTCATTGGAAAAGACTCTGATGCTGGGAAAAATTGAAGGTAGGAGGAGAAAGGGACAACAGAGGATGAGATCATTGGATGGCGTCACCGACTTGATGGACATGAATTTGAGCAAGCTCAGGGAGCTGGTAATGGACAGGGAAGTCTGGAGTCGCTGCAGTCCATGGAGTTGCAAAGAGTCAGACATGACTGAATTGAACTGAACTGAACAAAAGCATCATAATATCAGTAGTTAGCATTTAGTGAATGCTCTCAGTGTGTCGATTGCTGCTAAGGGCTTTCCGCGTATCACTTCATTTCATTCTCAACCAACCTTGGAATGCAGTTGGTGAAGTTGATGCTGATGATGATGAAGGATATGACATCTTCCAGGTGAGAAAAACAGGCTGAGAGAAGTTGGGCTTGTCTAAGATCCCAAAGCTGTAAGGGGCAGAACCACCGCCTAAACTCATGACTATGTGAAAAGTGCTGGTGACCCGTTCACTTATAAACTTGTGGTCTCTTTTGATCCAGATCATAGCCTCCTTTTACTTATTTATTTTTTAGTCTCTTTTTTAAAGTTATTTTTATTTATTTGGTTGTGCCAGGCTTAGTTGTGGCACACGGGGTTTTCAATCTTTAGTTTCGGCATGCGAACTCTTAGTTTGGGGGGTGTTTCATCTTTCACTTAGGGGACCTTCCCCCCTCCCTTTTTTTTAAGTTGCAGCATCCTGGGTCATCTAGTTGCAGCATGCAGGATCTATTCACCTGACGAGAGGTGGAGCCCAGGCCCCTTTGTGTTGGGAGTGTCAAGTCTTAGCCATGAGACCACCAGGGACGTCCTCAGCTCATAGCCTCTTGACATAAGCAGAGCAGCACTCATTAAAATGATTCCCATTTTACAGATAGCGAGACTGAGACCCAGAGAAGTGGAATGTTTTGCCCAAACTTTGAGTAGCCATGGAGAGACCCCAGGCCTCTATGTCCTTGTTTCAGGCATTTTAGGATGAGGTGGCTGGATCACAAGGAGTCCAGCACATCCCTCTGAGACTTTACCCCTTTGCAAGAGGGACTGAGGAACCAGCTCATCCAGGCTTCATCCTCCATGGACAGTGCAGCAGCTGGAGGTCAGGAGAGGGCTAGGGACCCTCCCCTACCTCCTGAGGTTCTGAGAGTACATAGGACCTAGGTGTTCCAGTTTTCCTCACGGATATATTCAAACTGTATCATTATCTTCTTTTCTTTCTTTCTTTTTTTGACATACCACAGGGCTTGTGGGATCTAAGCTTCCCAACCCAGGACTGAACCCACACCCTCTGCAGTGGAAGTGAAGAGTCTTAACCACTGGGCCTCCAAGGAAGTCCTGTATCATTATCTTATGATGTGTCTTCCTGCTTATTCTGGGTCCCTTGCTATTATCCACTATTGGGGTGAAAAAAATTCTAATGTCAGCTTGATGCTTTAAAATTGACCTTGAACTTTCCAGAGAATAACTGTTCTCCGGTCTATGCTTCCTTGTTTTATCTGCAGAGATGCTGTGTCCATGAAAATCCCTGGGAGCTATAGGTAGTTCGTTCCCATGGACGTGTATTTTGGAGTGAAGGGATCATTGTATTGTCTAGTTTTGTAAAAATTTCCCATATGATTGGGTTTTAGTAATTGGTTGCCCTGTTTTCAAGTGGAAATTTCGGGGCGATTCGAACCTTGTACTGCAGCCACGGCTCCTGTCTCCCCCATTATTCTTCGAGGATACCGAAAGTTGGGAGTGGGAACTGTTAGAGAGGCTCCGAGGGGCTGGAGGTCACCATGTCTGAAGCTAAAAGCGCAGCTACCAGCGTGGTTTAGGTGTTTCAGGATTTACACTGAACCACAGTGTAACCAGGCACATTGTGCCCACGTGGATGACAGTGACTCCACTTACCGCACTGGCCTTCCAAGGCCTGGCGATGGCCATCCTGTCCATTCAGGGAACGCGACTCAGTCGGCCCCTTCCTTCCGTCCTGGATGCCTCTGCTGTTTTCCTGCAAGCTCGTTAACGGGATTGGCTGCCCTGGTGGCAGTTCTGAAAAGGCTGGAAGAATCCACCGGAAGTGATTTTTAGCTAGACTTTCCCTGAGGTGTCTCTCCTAAATGCTTTCCTTCTGTTTCCTCCAACTGCTGACTGATATTAGGGTGTTCTCTCCGACCCCAAATTTTCTCTTACAAAGTGTGTTTACAGTTACCCATATATACCCTTTCTGCCCCTTGACATGAATGTCCTCTGGAACAGAGCTTTGCCCCAGAAAGTCCATAGCGGGAGGACTGATTGGTGAGTCCCTTATCCACTCACCATTCCACCGTGGGGTTATGGTCATCCGTGTGCAAGTCGCCACCAGTCCCGTACCTGTCCCCGAGTGGCTCCCAGGGATGGCCACCAGGGTGTGCCTCTCAGCTGTGGTTTTCCACGGCTGTTTGGTTCTGATTTCCACCAGGAGGAGCTGAGAACTGTCTCATGAGCAGTATCTCGTTTTTAACTTTTGAAAGTTTTATCTATTTTTTATTTTCGGCTGTGCTGGGTCTTCGCTGCTGTATGTGGGCTTCCTCCAGTTGCGGTGAGCGAGGACTACTGTCTAATTGCAGCGCACGGGTTTCTCATCGTGGCGGCTTCTCCTGCTGGAGAGCACAGGCTCCAGGTGCGTGGGCCTCAGTAGCTGGGCTTAGTTGCTCCAAGGCATGTGGGATCTCCCCAGACCAGGGATCGAACCCACATCCCCAGCACTGGCAGGTGGATTCCTATCCATTGTACCTCTAAGGAAGTTCATGAGCATTTTCAGTTGGAGCTGTGTCAGTAAATTCTTATAGGCCAACCATTTCCACGTGGTCTAAGGAGGCCACTGGTTGAAGATCAAAATTTCCACGTTATTCCTACAGTCAGTGGGGCTAACCTTTGTACATTGTATCTGCTGAGATTTGTTAATCCTTGAGGTTCTGTATCAGTTAGTTATTGCTTTATAACAAACAACCCCCAAAAGTGATAGCTTAAGACATTGCACATTTATTATTGCACACAAGTCTCTGGATTAGCTGGGCAGTTCTTCTGACCTGCGACATATTCAGTGGTCAGTGGTGGATTGGGAAGGCAACTCTGCTGATGCTGGCTTGAATCTCCCACGTGTCTGGGGATAAGCTGACTGCAGGCTGGTCCAATATAGTCTTGATGGCCGGTCCATCCACGTGGATGGATTCTCCTCCACATGATTTCTCATCCTCCTGATGCTAAGGCTTGTCCACACAGAGATGTCAGGGTTGAGTTCAGTTCAGTCACTTAACTGTGCCTGACTCTTTGCAACCACATGGACTGACGGCAGGGTTACTAGAGAGAAATGGCACACAAAGCCTTTCGAGGCCAAGGCACGGCGTTGTGTTACCTTGTCCACATTCTATATGGCCAAGCCAGTCCCAGGCTTCCCAGGTAGCACCAGTGGTAAAGAATCCATCTGCCGATCAAAAGATGCAAGAGATGCGGGTTCAGTCCTTGGATTGGGAAGATCCCCTGGAGAAAGAAATGGCAACCCACTCCAGTATGCTTGCCTGGGAAATTCCATGGACAGAGGAGCCTGGTGGGCTGCAGCCCATAGGATCACAGAGAGTTGGACATGACTGAGCACATGCATGTTGCTGTTTGTTGTGGGAGATTTGGTGGCATTGGTAGTTAAGCCAGTCCAACCCAGCGTCGGGGTGAGAGGAGACTACAGAGTTTCAGGGCAAATAGTGTGAATCCAGAGAGGCCAAAAATAGGGGCCACAAATGCACTTAACTCACCACAGGTCCCATGATTTTTCCTACGACAGTCAATCATGGTGACAATAAATTACGGCCTGCTCAAAACTTGACTTATAATAGTCCACTATGTTATACTGCATTCTCAGAATTAATATTTACCAGGTGCTGAATTTGTATTATTAGGGGAATTCCCTGATGGTCTAGTTGTTAGGACTCTGCCCTTTCACTGCTGGGGCCCAGGTTAGAGCCCTGCTCAGGGATCTAAGATCCTGCAAGCCACAGAGTGAAGCCAAAAAAAAATTTTTTTTATATTATTAGGTTTCACAGGTACCATTCTTACACAGAAAACTTTGAATCCATAGAATTTTACTTATTAGTATCTAGAAACCACTCCAGGCAGCTCACCATTTTCCATGAACTATGTGTTCATCTGTAAGTAAAAGAAAATCAGCTCAAAGTGACTTAAAAATAGTCAAATGTAATATTTCACACCCTCTGCCTTTTCTAAATCCTGCTTGAACATCTGGAAGTTCAGGGTTCAAGTATGCCGGGCAAGATTGAAGGCAGCAGGAGAAGGGGATGATGGAGGATGAGATGGTTGGATGGCATCACCAACTCGATGGACATGAGTTTGAGCGAGCTCTGGGAGTTGGTGGTGGGCAGGGAAGCCTGGCATGCTGCAGTCCATGGGGTCGCAAAGAGTCAGACACGACTGAGCGACTGAACTGCACTGAATATTTTACAGACAGGGAGATTCAGAGGAAGAGTGATTGACTGAGACTTCTGATGATATCATCAAGGACTCAAAATCTCCCCATCTCTCTGTTCTGCCAGGCTTAGCATGCGGTTCATCATTTGAATGGGAGAAGCTGACTTCAGTAGTTCCAAACACTGCACCCAGGTTAACAATATTCAAGGCTTCCCAGGTGGCCCTAGTGGTAAAGAACCCGCCTGCCAACACCGGAGACACGAGAGAAGTGTGTTCAGTCCCTGTGTCGGGAAGATCCCTTGGAGGAGGGCATGGCAACCCACTCCAGCATTTTTGCCTGGAAAATTCCATGGACAGAGGAGCCTAGCAGGCTATAGTCCATTAGGTTGCAAAGAGTTGGACACGACTGAAGCAACTAAGCATGCGTTCAATGCATCACAATATTCAGAGGAGAAAGGGAGCAGGTCTTTCTATTCCTGGATCTCTTTCTCAGAGGAGAGGGACCTTTCCTTTGAAATCTCTGGTACTGGCTATTTTCCGATTGCACCTGCAAACCCATGTACCAAGTAGAAAATGTTCTTGATTTGATTTTTTTTTATTTGTGGATTTTTGTTTCCTTTTTTTTTTTTTTGGCTGCACTGGGTCTTTGTTGCAGCGCACGGGCTTTCTCTGGTCGTGACTGGCAGGCTTCTCCATGGCGGGCACACAGGCTCTCGAGCCCTGGGCTCAGTAGCTGCAGTGCGTGGGCACAGCTGCCCCGAGGCAAGTGGGATCCTAGTTCCCCAACCAGGGATCGGACTCACGTCCCCTGCACCGGAAGCCGGGTTCTCAACCACTGGACCACCAGGGAAATTCCTACTTATTTGTTTCTGGTTACACCGATGACACAAGAGAATAAACTGTACAGAAAGAGCCAAAGCACAAGAGAGCAATCGAGTAGAAAGTCACTCTAGCAACCACTGTTGTTCATTCATTCAAGAAATCTGGGTTAGCTCACCGTTCCCATACTCTTTTCACAATTCAAGATTCATTAGTCTGTGTACACAAATGTTGTATACAGTATGCTGCCGTGATAGCAGAATGATAATTTGACCATCTTCCCATACCTGTGTTCCCTTACTCCAAAGACAGTAAATAATAAATGAAAGTCTTTGTGTCATGACAAAGATTTGGTACATGCAAATTTAAGTTTAAAAAATAACTCTGACGTTTCAGATTCTGGACACAAAAGAAATTCCTCTGAGTTGTGAACCGTGTCTTATTCCCCAAGACTTAGATGGGAGGGCTTCTCAGGTGGCAGGAGTCGTCCAGATGGGTTAGAAAGACAGATCGGGTTGCAAGACAAACCAGTGGTTTCCTCGTTGTGTCTGTACGTCCTAAGTTGTTGTGAGTTTAGTTGTGCCTTTTTTGTTGTTGTTTAAATCTAACTTCAAATGGCAACTGTCATTCCAGCTTCTTCGTCACTTCCCCCAGCTAACTAAACATGGAAATGGAAAGAAAGGCCCATGGAATATCTTTGACGTAAAATCCAGAAAAGAGCTCCCAGTGAATAATACCTCCCAGTGAATCACCAACCTTGACTTCATCAAGAGGACATTTGGGATGCTTTTCATTTGCTTCAGCCAGAAAACTACCTTGGCATGGCCTCCACCTCTAAGCAGGTCCAGCCGATCAGCCACAATTTTCTTTCTGTAACTCTAGTGTCCTTCATAGATTCCTGTACTTTTTATCTTCATAGGCAAACTCAATCAGTGTCCTTTCAACAGATTTTAAGTCATCAAATACTAAACCATTTTGCACCGAAAGAGCAGTGCTTGCACTTACAAATGTAAGGTTATTTCTTCTATCATCTTTGAAGTCATAAAATCAAGGAACAGTTTATTTGAAAGGGGGCTCAAGTCCCCGGAGTGGGTTTTCTCTCTTGGCTTCAGAACTTGACTTGGGAACTGGACAGTCAGTGGAGTTATTCAGTTCAGTTCAGTTGCTCAGTCATGTCCGATTCTTTGCGACCCCATGGACTGCAGTATGCCAGGCCTCCCTGTCCATCACCAACTCCCAGAGTTTACTCAAACTCATGTTCATTGAGTCGGTGATACCATCCCATCATCTCATCCTCTGTTGTCCCCTTCTCCTCTCATCTTCAATCTTTCCCAGCATCAGTGTCTTTTCAAATGAGTCAGTTCTTCGTATCAGGTGGCCAAAGTATTGGAGTTTCAGCTTCAACATCAGTCCTTCCAATGAATATTCAGGACTGATTTCCTTTAGGACGGACTGGTTGGATCTCCTTGCAGTCCAAGGGACTCTCAAGAATCTTCTCCAACACCACAGTTCAAAAGGATCAGTTCTTCGGCGCTCAGCTTACTTTATGGTCCAACTCTCACATCTATACATGACCACAGGAAAAACCATAGCCTTGACTAGATGGACCTTTGTTGGCAAAGTAATGTTTCTGCTTTTTAATATGCTATCTAGGTTGGTTATAACTTTCCTTCCAAGGAGTAAGCGTCTTTTAATTTCATGTCTGCAGTCACCATCTGCGTGATTTTGGAGCCCAGAAAAATAGTCAGCCACTGTTTCCATTGTTTCCCCATCTATTTGCCATGAAGTGATGGGACCAGATGCCATCTTGTTACAAATCCCGTCCTTATCAATAGAGGGCGCTGAGAGCGAGTGCCCAGCTCTTGCAGGCAGTTTTCCCAAAAGAAGCTCCTCTGGGGTACAGCTTTCTCTGGCATCTGGCTCATGCAGAATGGTTTTTCCCGTGACCAGCTCCTGCTGAAGTCAGCTTCCCCAGATCCCAGTTTCTGAGCACGTGGTGGCCAGCAGTGCCCAGCAGCCAGCAGCTGCCCCTGGCATATCTTCTGGCAGCTTTGCAGTGTTGCCAGCAAAGCACTCTAGCAACTTCTCACTGCCCTCTCGGTTGAAATCTGGCCCCCGTCTCGAAGCCAGGGGGCAGGGGCCATGCTTCTCTGGACACTCTATCTCAGCATTGGGGTGGAAGCTGTTCCCTATCCCTGCTGACTCTATGATCTTTAGAGTTTTCTTTAACTCTTGCCAGTAAGTTCTCTGGGCTTCCCTGGTGGCTCCGCGGTAAAGAATCTACCTTCCACTGCAGAAGACATGGGTTCAGTCCCAAGGTGGGGAAGGTCCCCTGGAGAAGGGTACAGCAACCGACTCCAATATTCTTGCCTGGAGAATCCCATGGACAGAGGAGCCTGGCGGGCTACGGTCCATGGGGTGGCAGAGTCAGATACAACTTGGCCACTAAACAGCAACAATATAGTAAGTCCTCTATCATTCCAACCCCTAGAAATAATTGTTTATAGTAAACTTGCCCTGTTCAAATCACTGTGTGGACCCTGCCTTCTGACTGGACCCTGGCTGATAAAACAATGTCACAGTAACCTCTGACATTCTGTAAGATGTGTTTCTTTTTTAAACTGAGACAGGCTGGGACCTGGGACCTCAGACTCTTTGCT
This sequence comes from Madoqua kirkii, assembly GCA_006408675.1. Lineage (NCBI taxonomy): Eukaryota > Metazoa > Chordata > Mammalia > Artiodactyla > Bovidae > Madoqua > Madoqua kirkii. Next base: position 34,593 of record SJYC01051548.1, on the reverse strand, counting down.
GTAGTGCTTGCACCTGGACAAATATCTCTTCAAGCAACAAAAATACAAAGAAACTAAGGGACTAAAAATAGCTGCATGAATGTGTGGTTGGGACAAATTGTGGATAAGATACCAAAAGACCAAATAAACGCAACTGTCACTTCTGAAAGGCCAGGAGCAAAAGCAAGATACTGTGCAAGCTCCTTGCACACAATACCATCCAAGGGATAGGTGCACCACATGAGCCATCCCTCGGACCCCACTCCTGGGCATGCCTCCACCCTCACTCTATACAAGGAACCAGCTTGCCCCCTGCCCCCCAAACACAAGCAAAATTGTTACTTGTTTTTGTTCCTTCTTGCTGCAGTAGGGACCCTGATAAAGTCTTGCCTGAATTTTTTTTCTGGACTCTTTTTTTTATCAATTTCTATTGATCGGGGAAGGCAGAGAACCCTGGTCAGTAACAAAACTGTCCTTAGTTATTCTCCCTAATTTTTTTTTCCTGGATGAATTTCACAATCAGTTTTCAAAAGCTATGAAACAACCCTTAAGATTTTGGTTAGGGCAATTTTGAAATAGCATGTTAAGTTGTTGACCATGGGCATCTCTATGATAATGAGTCTTCCTGTCTGGAAACATGAATTAGCTCGAGAGGTAAGTAATGCTCTTAATTGTTGCGTCTTCTTATCTCTTCTCCTGGGAAATTTGTCTTCATGCGACTGTGAGCATGTTAAGGAGAGCTGTATTCTACTGAAGTCTCACAGCTGCTTCTGTTGGGCAACCAAGACATAGAAACAGCCTGGGATTAACTTTTCTGGTAATTTGAGTGTCCCACCCCATGGGCTGATTCAGGCCCCTTGCCTTTCTGAAGAGGAAACAGCATGTTTTTCCAGGCAGAGTCACAGCTGAGACAAGCTTCCTGGCTGCCTCCCTGGGCCAGTGGGAAATTTGTTTTCTGTCTTTACATAGCAGTTGCCGTCTTCAAGTGTTCTAGCTTTGTGCAGGGGTCCCATTTCCAATGCATCCTCTCTCAAAACCTGAGGTTTCATTACGATTTCCCAGGTGGTGCAGGGGTAAGGAATCTGCCAGCAATGCAAGAGACCCGGGTTTGATCCCTGGGTTGGGAAGATCCCTTGGAGAAGGGAATGGCAACCTACTCCAGTATCCTTGCCTGGAGAATTCCATAGACAGAGGAGCCTGGTGAGCTCCAGTCCATGGGTCTTGAAAGAGTCAAGACACAAATGAGCGACTAACACTTTCAATTTTACTTCATTTTTCCAGAGTGTAGGTAAAAAACCGAGTCTTCCCTCTTGGGGAACCTGCAAGCAAGTACACCCCGCGGAAACCTTAAGCAAGGTGGAGGTCACCTTTTTAGGTAGCTGGCCAATGTAACAAGTCAGAATGCTTGATGTTGACGTCACACAATTACCTGAAATAGTTTCTTCCTGTGTTTAAGGGAAAATGCTTTCGTGCTGAGTGACTCAGCCCTGCAGGATCCCCTAGGGTGTGAAATCATATAACATTCCTGGCCCCTCGCCCTTCCTGCTTAGGCCACAGCTGAGACCTGAGCAGATTCCTAACAGCCGCTCAGACAGCCACGCCCCAAACGCCAAAGGCCACCTGGCTGGTTAACAGAAGGGCTTGTCAGGGCCCATGGAACACAGGCAAACACAGGCTGTCTCCTTAGGCAGAGCCTTATGCTGGTCTATATCGTGGTGCCTGGTTCTTTAGAAAGAAAGAGCATAGAGAAAAAAAGAACTTGACTACCCAGGCCCCCAAGACCTTAAAGTTGCTAGTCTGGCAGGGCTGTGGACAGCTTGGAAAACAGCAGGAACTGTAGCCTCCTTAGATTCTGTGGGCCACGGATACATGGGCGCTGATGGATACCATGGCAGTACCGTCCTTCCCAAGGCAAAGCTGGGTCCTAAGCTAAATTTTTACTCATCTTTCTCCCTATCACACTGGAAAATTGTAGTAATGGGAGCACAGTCTCAGAAACAAGACAGCTTGAGTGAACGTCCTGGCACGTTCAACCTGTGAGATCACAGACAAGTGGCCTCATTTCTCAATGCTTCACTTTCCTCACTAGGAAAATGGGGGCATTGCCAGCATTTCTTTCTCTCATGAGGTTGTGCTGATTAAATGAGTATAATAGAAACATACAAAGAGCTTACAGTAGTGACTGGCACATAGTAAATGCTCAATGAATGTTATTTTTAAGTCGTCAGGAGCCCACTCAGGCAGGCTCTCTCGGACTGGGCACAGATTCAGCTTGTTTCTGAGCACAGCAGGAAGCCATCCAGAAGCAGAAGCCGGAACTTGACATAATCCAATTTTCATTTTGAAAAGGTCACTTTAATTCTCAGTGCCTGGATCTGGGTTTCTAAATACCATTCTCCAGTGAAAGTAACAGGGCTCCCTGGGGGAATGACTAACTCAGGAGCACAGACATATGCATGCTGTGTCGTGTCCGACTCTTCAACCCTATAGACTGTAGCTCTCCAGGCTCCTCTGTCCATGGGGCTTCCCAGGCAAGACTACTGGATCCGGTTGCGATTTCCTCCTCCAGGGGATCTTCCTGACCCAGGGAACGAACCTGTATCTCACACATCTCCTGCACTGCAGGATTCTTTACCACTGAGCCACTAGGGAAGCTCTGATTCAGGGATAGGGCAGGGAAAACACGAGCTGAATCTGGAGTATTGACTAGTATCAGAAAGCAGGGCAGTGCCAGAACAAAAGGATGGGGGCATCTCAAGGGGACACAGAGGGGACTTCCCTGGTGGCCCAGTGGCTAAGACTCTGAGCTTCCAATGCTAGGGGTGTGGGCTTGCCTCCTGGTCAGGGAGCTAGGAGCCCACATGCCACGTGGTGTAGCCAAAAAAGTATAAAAAACTCAGAAAAACAAAACCCCCAAAGGGACAAAGGAACCAACTTGAAAGAACTCCCAGTAGCTGAGCAACAAAGTAAATAACACAGTACTGGATTATAAATCAGAGTAAAAAGATATTGACTCATACCTGTGCATGAATCCATAGTGATATAAATAAATCGTGGGACAAGAGATAAATCTACCTTACAGAAGAATGCCAAATGACATATGTGGCTCCTCCCCCCTTCCAAAAGGTGGAGCTTATCCCCACCAGTCTGTGGGCTGAGCTTGGTGACTGGCTTCCAAAGAAAAGAGTATGCATGCACTGTGGAAACAGCAGCTTTACAGAGGATAAACCTGATAATGTGACCTTAACCAAGTGATCCAAGTTAACATCGCCAGCGATGTCATGTTGATTTCTGGTACTCCTTGATATGTGGTGAGATGGCACTTCACTGCTAGGCTATTTTCCCCCATAACATCAGTCTAGCTACAGTCAAACAGAAAACCCAATTTGGGGGACATTCTACAAAACTTCTGAGAGTACTCCTCAGACGTGTCAAGGTCATGAAATAAGGAAAAATTGAGGAAGGGCCACAGGCCAGCAGAGGCCAGGGATTTAGTTTATAGCTCTGTACCAACGTCTGTTCTCAACTTTGACAAATGCACTGTGGTGATGTAAGGTAACATTTTAGGTTGAAGGTATATAGGATTCTGCACTGTCTTATAAAAGTTTTGATAGGACTTCCCTGGTGATGCGGTGAATAAGAATCTACCTGCCAATGCAGGGGACAAGGGTTCGATCCCTGGTCTGGGAAGATTCCACAGGCCTCAGAGCAACTAAGCCCGTGTGCCACAACTACTGAGCCTGTGTACCTAAAACCCAAGCTCTGAAACAAAAGAAGCCACAACGGAGAGCAGCCCCTGCTCCCTGCAACTAGAGAAAATCCGAGTGCAGCGACAAAGGCCCAGCTCAGCCAAATAAATTTAAAAATTGCTTTTATTAAAGTTCTGATAAACAACAAGGTCTTACTGTAGAGCACAGGGAACTATATTCATGCCCTGTGATAAAGCATAACAGAAAAGAATATGAAAAAGAATCTGTATATATGTATAGCAACCACTTTGCTTTACAGCAGTAACACAATATTGTAATTCAGCTATACTTCAATTAAGAATTTTGTTTTTTTTTAAGGTCACCTTGGCAACAAAATCTGCAACTAGAGAAAATCCGAGTGCAGCGACAAAGGCCCAGCTCAGCCAAATAAATTTAAAAATTGCTTTTATTAAAGTTCTGATAAACAACAAGGTCTTACTGTAGAGCACAGGGAACTATATTCATGCCCTGTGATAAAGCATAACAGAAAAGAATATGAAAAAGAATCTGTATATATGTATAGCAACCACTTTGCTTTACAGCAGTAACACAATATTGTAATTCAGCTATACTTCAATTAAGAATTTTGTGTTTTTTTAAGGTCACCTTGGCAACAAAATATAAAACACCTGAGGATAAAATTAACAAGAGGTGTGCATGATATTTATAAAGAACATTTCAAAACTCTACTGCTGCTGCTAAGTTGCTTCAGTCATGTCCGACTCTGTGCGACCCCATAGACGGCAAGCACACCGGGCTCCCCCGTCCCTGGGAGTCTCCAGGCAAGAACACTGGAGTGGGGTTGCCTTTTCCTTCTCCAATGCATGAAAGTGAAAAGTGAAAGTGAAAATGCTCAGTCGGTTCCGACTCTTAGCGACCCCATGGACTGCAGCCTACCAGGCTCCTCCATCCATGGGATTTTCCAGGCTAGAGTACTGGAGTACTGGAGTGGAAAACTCTACTAAAAGACATTAAAAACAGACTTGAGCAAATAAAAGAGGCCGATCCTTCTTGGCTAGGAAGAGACAACATCATAAAAATGTCAATTCTCCAAAAATACTCTATACTTTGAACGTAATCCCGGTAAAAATACACACAGGATTTTAAAAAAACTAAACAAGCTAATTCTGGAATTCAGTCAGAAAAATAAATAAACAAAAACATCAAGAATATTTCTTTTTCTTTCTTCTTATTTTTTTTGGCTGTGCTGGGTCTTCACTGTGGTGCCCAGGCTTTGTCTAGTTTTGGCAAGGCACCTTGTCACACGCAGGATCTTAGTTCCTCAGCCAAGGATCAAACCCAGGTCCCCTGCGTTGACAAGGCAGATTCTTAACCACTGGACCACCAGGAAGTCCCAAGAATATTTCTGTTAAAGAAGAGAAGTCGGGAGGTAGTGTTCCTGCCAATAATCAATAAATGGAGTATAACCTATAAACATTTTGAATCACTATGTTGTCCACTTGAAACTAACATAATGATATAAATCAACTATATCTCAAAAAATCACATATGGCACAGCTATAATAATGAAAATACAGTGGTGTTGGCACATTAATAGACAGGTCAACTGACATATCAGAAAGGTTAAAAGCACACTCAGCTACGTATGAGAATTTAGCATGTAATATAAAGGGCATTTAATATTAGTAGGGTAAAATTGGGTGATTCACCTAACAGTGCTGGAACCCAACTGGAAAAGCATTTAGATTGGATCCTGTGATGGTCAGTTTCATCAATCAACTTGGCTCGGCTATATTCCTGTTATTCAAGCAAACACTAACCCAGATGTTGGCTGGGAAGATATTTTGTAGATGTGATTAGCATCCACAACAAATTGACTTTAAGTAAAGGAGATTAGGGTTCAGTGAGAATCCGCCTGCAATGCAGGAGAAGCAGGAGACGCCAGTTCCATCCCTGGGTCGGGAAGATCCCCTGGAGGAGGAAATGGCAACCCACTCCAGTAGTGAGAGAGTCATTTCTTAGGCAGGTTGATAAGAAGTCTAGGGGTCCCCAAGGAGAGAGGGGTCTGGAATTCTCAAGGAGGAAGAAAGGACAAACTTATTTCTCTACATTCCTTAGGATTATATAACAACAATGTATTATGCCTGAAGACAGTCTCTGGATTAAACCTTCTGGCTAATTCTGTTATCTTAAAATGTAAATTATGGGAGTAGGTCTGGTGAGGTCTTTACAACCTCCAGACCTTCTTTGGATTAGTTGGAGAGTATATAAACTCATTGCTAAAACTAACAAGCGGGTATTCTTTCTGCCCGCTTCTGATGCCTATGTCAGAAGCTTTCTCTATATCCTTTATACTTTAATAAGACTTTATTACACAAAAGCTCTGAGCGATCAAGCCTCATCTCTGGCCTCGGATTGAATTCTTCTCCTCCGGGGGCCAAGAATCCTGGCATCATGATTCAACAACAACCTTTCAGTAGTGGAAAAAACCCCGTGGACAAAGGACCCCTGGTGGGCTACAGTCCATGGGGTCGCAAAGAGTCAAACACGACCGAGCAACTGAACTGAACTGATCCAGTTAGTGGAAAGTCTTTAAGAACAGAACTAAGGGACTTTTCTGGTGGTCCAGGGCTGACTCTGCAACTCCAATGCAGGGGGCCCAGGTTTGATACCTTGTCAGGGAACTAGATCCCACCTGCTATGACTAAAAGTTCGAATGCCACTACTAAGACCCAGCACAGCCAAAAAAAAAAAACCAGAAGTGAAGTTTCCCTGAGAAAGAAGTTCCTCCTTGGACTGCAGTATTAGCTCCTGCTGGAGACTTCGATCCTGCCCTCCCTGATGACCTGCTCTAACACACTTATTATTTATCTAGCCAGGCCCCACAATTGTATAAGCAAATTCTTTGCAATCAATTTATTAATCGGCTCTGTTTCTCTAATGGACCCTTGACTCATACAGAACCATACTTTATGCTTTATACCAGGATGAGTTCTGGATGATCAAAAATATCAATCTAAAACATCTAACTGTAAATGTAATGAGAAAATATCAAAAAAAAAAAACCAGAAGTGAAGTTTCCCTGAGGAAGAAGTTCCTCCTTGGACTGCAGTATTAGCTCCTGCTGGAGACTTCGATCCTGCCCTCCCTGATGACCTGCTCTAACACACTTATTATTTATCTAGCCAGGCCCCACAATTGTATAAGCAAATTCTTTGCAATCAATTTATTAATCGGCTCTGTTTCTCTAATGGACCCTTGACTCATACAGAACCATACTTTATGCTTTATACCAGGATGAGTTCTGGATGATCAAAAATATCAATCTAAAACATCTAACTGTAAGTGTAATGAGAAAATATGGGAGAATATTGAAAACTATTCTTAGAGTTCAGTTCACTTCAGTTGCTCAGTTGTGTCCAACTCTTCGTGACCCCATGGACTGTAGCATGCCAGGCTTCCTTGTCCATCTTCATTCTTAGAATGGGGACAGTTTTCTAAGTATGTTACAAAACTTAGAAGGAATAAAAGACAAGACTGATAAATTCAATTACATAACAAGTAAAAATATCTATTTGGAAAACCTACCATCTTGGGAATTTCCTGGCAGTCCAGAAGTTAAGACTCTGAGCTGTAACTGCTAAGGGCGCAAGTTCAATCCCAGGTCAGGGAACTAAGATCTCACAAGCTGCTCTAGGGGGCAAAAACAAACAAAAACAAACCACTTCCATCAATCAAATGACAAATAACAAACTGGGACAATATTCACAACCTTGTGACAGGCAACAGGTTAATTTCCTGCTAGCCATCATTAACACCAACCCAATAGAAAAAAGGACAAAGAACATAAAGAAACAGCTCTCAGGGGGAAAAAAAAGACCTTTAAATATATTAGCTCAAAGCATATGAAACTGACAATCCTGCCTGCTTTTGAGCTATAAAAATGGCAAGTTTATGTGATTAAATCCATAAAAAATATTAAACCACAAGAAGAAGATCAATGCCAGTTAAAAGCATATTAAGATACCATTTTTCACCTACAGTTTCTTTAAAACTGATAACACCCTGCCAACCAGAGTGGATGTAACAGGCACCAACATACAGTTGGCAGAAAAGTGTAAACTGGAAAGATTGCTCTGAAGGGTAATTTTGCAGCAAGCATCTATTAAAATTATAAGTGTATGTATCCTCAAAAGTAATTCTACTTCCAGGAATTCAATCTACAAATATGCTTTCAAAGGTTGTTCAGTGACACATTATTTAAACCGCAGAAGGATGGAAACAATCACATCTGAATGTACACAGGGGAAGACTACTTAAAAACGGGCATTTGGCTTACACTGAACTCTGCAGTTTTTGTGTTTTGGTTTTTTTCAAGGTTAAGGAGTCGGACAATATGATTCCAAGAAAACTGCTCCTGACATTGCACAAATAAGATGCTGGGGGAAATATGAAAACATCTTTTTAAACTGTGTTTATTTTTGGCCATGCCGGGTCTTTGTTGCTCAGCGAGCTTTTCCCTAATTGCGTTGAGGGGGACTACTCTAGCTGCGGTGCTGGGCTTCTCATTGCAGTAGCTTCCCTTGTAGAGGCTCTAGGGCCCCCGGGTGTCAGTAACCATGGCACGTGGGCTCAGTAGTTGCCGCTCCGGGGCTCCAGAGCACAGGCTCAGTAGTTGTGGCTCATGGGCTTAGTCACACTGTAGCACTTGGGGTCTTCCTGGATTAGAGATGGAACCTGAGTCTCCTGCATTGACAGGAGGATTCTTTACCACTGAGCTACCAGGAAACCCCTAGAAACATCTTTTTGATGAATGGTTAAGCAATAGGAAAAGTAAGAAAAAAAGCTTATTTTTAAACTTTTTGGTTATAAAAAGTTTCAAACCTACAGAAAGATAGACAGGATAGCACAAAGAATATCCAGACACCCATAGTGTACGTACAACAATTGTTGGCATTTTGCCACATTAAAATATTTATGCAGTAAAATAATATAAATATGTAATAAAGTGTAATAAATAAAGTGTAATAAAGTCATGTCCGACTCTTTGTGACCCCATGGACTGTGGCCCTACAGGTGTCTCTGTCCATGCGATTTTCTAGGCAACAATACTGGAGTGGGTTGCCATTCCTTTCTCCAAAGGATCTTCCCGACCCAGGGATCAAATCTAGATTTTTAACACTGCAGGCAGATTCTTTACTGTCTGAGCCACCTGATGGGACTAGATGCCTTGACCTTAGTTTTTTTAATACTGAATTTTAAGCCGGCTTTTTCACTCTCCTCCTTCACCCTCATCAGGAGGCTCTCTAGTTCCTCTTCACTTTCTGCCATTAGAGTGGTATCATCCACACATCTGAGGTTGTAGATATTTCTCCTGGCAATCTTGATTCTAGCTTGTAACTCATCTGGCCCACCTTTTAGCATGAGAGCTCTATGTATAAGTTAAATAAACAGGGTGACAATAAACAGCCTTGTCATACTCCTGTCTCAATCCTGAACCATCAGAAGTATGACAAGACTGTTTATTGTCACCCTGTTTATTTAACTTATATGCCGAGCACATCATGCGAAAAGCCAAGCCGGATGAGTTATAAGTTAGAATCAAGATTGCCAGAGAAATATTAACAACCTCAGATGTGTGGATGATAGCACTCTAATGGCAGAAATTGAAGAGGAACTAAAGAGCCTCTTGGTGAGGGTGAGGGAGGAGAGTGAAAAACCAGCTCAAAATTCAATATTAAAAAACTAAAATCATGGCATCTGGTCCCATCTCTTCATGACAAGTAGAAGAGGAAAAGGTGGAAGCAGTGACAGATTTCATATTCTTGGGCTCTGGAGTCAGTGTGGATGGTGATTGTAGCCATGAAATTAGAAGACAATTGCTTCTTGGCAGGAAAGCTATGACTAACCTAGACAGTGTGTTAAAAAGCAAAGATGTCACTTTGCTGACAAAGGTCTGTATAGTCAAGGCTATGGTCTTTTCAGTAGTCATGTAGGAATGTGAGAGCTGGACAATAAAGAAGGCAGAGTGCTGAAGAACTGATGCTTTTGAACTGTTATGCTGGAGAAGACTCTTGAGAGTCTCTTGGAAAGACACTTGATCAAACCAGTCAGTATTAAAGGAAATCAACCCTGAATGCTCCCTGGAAGGACTGATGCTGAAGCTGAAGCTCCAGTACTTTGGCCATCTGATGCGAAGAGCCATCTACTTGGAAAAGACCCTGACACTGGGAAAGATTGAGGGCAGGAGGAGAAGGGAGCAACAGAGGATGAAATGGTTCAATGGCATCACTGACTCAATGGACATGAGTGAGCACTCTGGAAAGGACAGAGGATCCTGGTGGGCCACAGTCCATGAGGTCACAAAGAGTCAGACATGACTGGGTGACTGAACACCAAGAAATATAAAGATTACTTACTTATAAAAAATAAATGAAATAATGCCATTTGCAACAGCATGGATGGACCTAAAGACTATCATACTAAGTGAAGCAAGTCAGACAGAGAAAGACAAACATCATGACATCACTTATATGCGAATCTAAAGCAATGATGCAGATGAACTTATCTACAAAGCAAGTAGACTGCTTTGTAAATAGAAAACAAACTTAAGGCTGCCCAATGACAGAGCAGGGGAAGGATATATTAGGAGTTTGAGAAAATAGATATATATTCCCATACATTAAAAAATAAACCACAAGGACCTCCTGTATAGCACAGGGAACTATATTTAATATTTTTTGATAACCTATAATGGAAAAGATTTTGAAAAAAAATATATATATATAGCTGTACTTCTGAAACTAACACAACATTGAAAATCATCTATAATTTAAAAAGAGGGCGTTTGGTCCAACAGAACTGAGAACAAGGGCCTCAGAAAACCAGCTCTCCACCAGGAGCAGTTTTGCCCCAGGGCACAGCTGGCGATGTGCAAGACATTGATTATCACACCTGGGAGAAGGTGCCACTGGCATCGAGTGAGTGTGGTCTCCGATAATGCTAAACATCCTCCAGTGAACAGGACAGCTCCCACAACAACTACCAGCCAATATCTATAGCACTGAGGCTGAGACACCTGACCTATAGAAACTCGTGCACAAGTGCCCAGGAGACGTATGCAGTGGGTACGATACCACTCAGAGCCGTTGCTTAAACTAGCCTAGAACTGGAAACAAGTCAAATGTGCGCAACATTTATCCACCAAGATAAACACCATGCTGCAGAATACTACACATCAGTGAACAGCGAGAGAACAACAGCCAAAATTATCATCATGAATGGATCTCAAAAATGTGTTGATTTTTAAAAAAAAGCAAATTGTGTTTATATGAAGTTCAAAACCAAGCTGGACAAAAATCAGTTTTGGATGGATGCCTCCAAAAGACTGTGTTAAAATTCAAAGCAACTGCAGTGACCTTTCAATAGCTTATTTGAACACCTTCCTCCTCTGTGTCCTATGTCAGGAGGAAATGATCCTTAGAAGGACAGTATTGACTCCTAGGGCATTTGAGGGCTTTTTTTTTTTTTTTTGGTAGTTACAGGATGGTAATCAGTGGGTGAGGACAGGGATAATATTGAATAGTTATGTCCAAATGCACAAGACAGTCCCACACGAGGAAAACTTGCCTGTATATTGCACAACTTGTAACTAACATCCTGGGTATTCATGTGGGTGAAAGACACTTTTCATAGAAATTAGCTCAAAATAAATCTTAGACCAAAATGTAAAACACAAAGAGATAAAACATCTAGCCAAAAGTGTTTACCTATAACACCAAAAGAATGATCCATGAAATCAAAAAATCAATAAACTGGACTGCATTATAATGAAAACCTCTGCTATGTGAAAAGAATTACTGAAAGAATGAAGAGACAAGCCACAGAATGAGAGAGAATATTTGCAAGACATGTATCTGATAAAAGACTTATATCCAAAATACACCAAGAACTCTCAAAACTCAACAATAAGAAAACAAACAACGCAACTCAAAACTGGGCCAAAGATCTGAACAAAGACCTCACCAAGGAAGGTCTACAGCTGGCAGATAAGCATATGAGAAGATGGTCATCATAACACATCACAGCAAATTTGGAAAACTCAGCAGTGGCCACAGGACTGGAAAAGGTCAGTTTCCATTCCAATCCCAAAGAAAGGCAATGCCAAAGAATGCTCAAACTACCGCACAATCGCACTCATCTCACATGCTAGTAAAGTAATGCTCAAAATTCTCCAAGCCAGGCTTCAGCAATACGTGAAGCATGAACTCCTCGATGTTCAGGCTGGTTTTAGAAAAGGCAGAGGAACCAGAGATCAAATTGCCAACATCCGCTGGATCATGGAAAAAGCAAGAGAGTTCCAGAAAAACATCTATTTCTGCTTTATTGACTATGCCAAAGCCTTTGACTGTGTGGATCACAATACACTGTGGAAAATTCTGAAAGAGACGGGAATACCAGACCACCTGACCTGCCTCTTGAGAAATCTGTATGCAGGTCAGGAGGCAACAGTTAGAACTGGACATGGAACAAAAGACTGGTTCCAAATAGGAAAAAGAATACGTCAAGGCTGTATATTGTCACCCTGCTTATTTAACTTATATGCGGAGTACATCATGAGAAACGCTGGACTGGAAGAAACACAAGCTGGAATCAAGATGGCTGGGAGAAATATCAATAACCTCAGATATGCAGATGACACCACCCTTATGGCAGAATTGCAAGGAGATCCAACCAGTCCATTCTGAAGGAGATCAGCCCTGGGATTTCTTTGGAAGGAATGATGCTAAAGCTGACACTCCAGTACTTTGGCCACCTCATGTGAAGAGTTGACTCATTGGAAAAGACTCTGATATCAGCTGGGAGGGATTGGGGGCAGGAGGAGAAGGGGACAACAGAGGATGAGATGGCTGGATGGCATCACGGACTCGATGGACATGAGTCTGAATGAACTCAGAGATGGTAATGAACAGGGAGGCCTGGCGTGCTGCGATTCATGGGGTCGTTGGACACAACTGAGCGACTAAACTGAACTGAACTGAAAGGAAGTGCAAGTAAAACAATGAGAAACTACTGCCTACCTACTGGAATGGCTACAACCGAAACAAAGACAATATTAATCGCCGGCAAGGCTGCAGAGCGACAGGAATGCTCACTCATTGCTGACAGGAATACAAAGTAGTACAGGCGCTTGAAAGACAGCCTAGCAGTTTCTTGCAATACTAAGCATAGCTGTACCACATGACCCAACAGTTGTGCTCCTGGGTATTTACGCAGCTGAACTGAAAATTTATGGCCACACAGAACCTGCACGTGAGAGCTTTCAGGAGCTTTATATGTGATCGCCAAGCACTGGAAGCAGCCAATAGCTGAATGGAGAAACAAACTGGGCAAATCCAGAAGATGGAATCGTATTCAATGAAAAAAAGAACTGCACTATTAAGGCACAAAAAGACATGAGAAATCTCAAACGCATATTGCTGCAGGGAAGAAGATAGTCTGAAAAAACTATATACTATGTGAATTTAACTATATAGCATTTCAGAAAAAGCAAAACTGTACTCACAGTAAAGAGATCAGTGGTTGCCAGGGGTTTGGGGGATGGAGGGGAAGGGTAAATATAAAGCACGGGGGTCTTTTAGGTCTGCAAAACTATTCTACATGAAACTGTAACGGTGGACACACGGCACTATGCCCTTGCCAGAACCCACGGACTGAACAACACAGAGTGAATCTTAATGTAAACTATAGACCAGCTATATTAATATTAGTTCATCAATTGTAACAAAGGGACCACACTAATACAAGATGTCAGTAATAGCAGAAACTGGGGAATGAAAGGCGAAGGTGAGTATGTGGAACTCTCTGCCCTATTGCTCAACTCTTCTGTGAATCTAAAACCGTACTAAAAATAAAACCTATTACTTTTTTAAAAATCATGTTTATAATTTTCTCTGCCTAGACTAACCACATTTCACATATGGATGCAGTGTATTCTTGGTAAGGTTCAAATATACACAGCACTTTTGGTAACACAGCTACTCTTTACGTGGAGGAACAGCTGCACGTGGTTTTGTTTGGAACTTTGCCAAGACTTGGTCACCATTTCAGTTAATCACATCACAAGAGCAAACTAGCAGTCTCGAAGTGGCTGGTTTGCCTACACTGTATGTGCATTATAAAAACAGTAGCTATATAAAGAGGGGCCAGCATCAGATTACTTCACTGTGCCTGAGCACTAACAGATTCAAACATGCATTCTTCTTTATCCTGGGTAGTACAATCAGGTATTTTATTGATATTAATTTTTGTGTGTTATAGATAGGCTTTATGATAGGTGAATTTCATTGCAGGATAGCAACAGAATGCATATTAGGAGGATGACTGGACTTTCCTGGTGGTATAGTGGATAAGAATCTGCCGGCCCATGCAGGGGACATGGGTTTGATCCCTGGTCCAGGGAGATCCCACATGCCTCTGGGCAACTAAGCCCATGGGTGGGCCACAGCTGCTGAGTCTATGTTCTAGAACCATAACTACTGAAGCCTACAGCTTGTGCTCCACAGCAAGAGAAGCCACTGTAATGAGAAGCTCGAGCACCACACCTGGAGAAAACTCATGCACAGCAACAAAGACCCAGTGTGGCCAAAAATAAATATGTTAAAAAAAAAGAATGACTGAGTCTGACCGCACGGAGAACTCCTCCTTTAAAATGAAATCCACACTCCTCACTCAGGACTCGGTCATAACTAGACCTGCTGTTGCAGAGGCTCTGTCCCCTCCTCCTGCCATGCCTGCCAAAGGGATCTATTTGTATGTCCCTGAACGTGTTGGCATTCTCACGTCCCTGACCTTGGTACGGGCTGTTCTCTTGGAGAAATGCCCTCATCGTCTTAGCTTACTGCCTCACAAATGCAGGGTTTCTCAAACCTCAGTTCCTTGTGTCTTTCCATGGAAACCTGTGTCTCAGCTGTGCCCCCACCTGCAGCCCCAAATGGGGCTTCATTTTCTATCAAGTGTCTATAAATGACTCGTTTTTCGTAAGTAAATTTATGTGAATTTATATTAAAGGTATAAATAAATCCGTCTTCAAGGAAAAGTATCTATTATAACAAACAGGAAACCAGCATAAGTAGCCCTAAAAACAAAGGAACTATAAAAACACAGAATGAAAGTTTTAATAAAAATTGTTCATCTCTATTTAGGTAAAACGGTCAGCAAAAGCTCTGAGGTCGGTTCTGTGTGTGTGTGAGAGAGAGAGAGAGAGAGAGAGATTACCTAAACAGAGATTAACAAGTGTTAAAACGTTAACACCACAATTGAGACTTTCCTCTTTGTCATATTCTAAAAGGTTGAAAGCAAATTGAAGACACAGTAACTTTCGCAGTCACTGTAATTTAAAGCTGACTCTGTTCTCTCGAAAATCCCTTGCATATCACTGCAATCCATTTGTTAACCAAACATTTTTCAAGCGTGTGCTATGTCCCAGGCAGCTGATCTAGACGTTTGCAATAAACGCCATACTAAATAAGCACAGTCTTTGCCTATACAGACTGGAGAAAACACACACATGTAACCAGGAAATGGCCATAAAATGTCATTACTTATGAAAATAATTTGTGACAGCATCTCCAGCATCTCCATTACGCACGCCAACTGCAGAGAAGACAAACCCTCTTGTAAATTATATGAGTTAGAGAAAATTAATTTCAAAAGTGCAATGGTTTATCATCTTTACAAAGTTTTTCACGGAAAAAGACTGGGAGCTGAATGCATCTTAATGTTTGATACGATGTGAGGTGGGATCATTGAAAGTCATATTTATTTATTAGCTGTACCCAGCTGCCTGTGTGTGTGTGTGTGTGTGTGTGTGTGTGTGTGTGTTAGTCGCTCAGTCCTGTACAACTCTCTGCCACCCCATGGACTGTAGCCCACCAGGCTCTGTCCATGGGGATTTTTCAGGAAAAATACTGCACTGGGTTGACATTTCCTTCTCCAAGGGATCTTCCTGACCCAGGGATCGAACCTGTGTCGCTATGTATCCTGCGTTGACCGGCGGATCTTTTACCATTAGCGCCACCTGGGAAGCCAGCACACAGGATCTTAGTTCCCCGACCAGCGCCTGAACTCGCTTCCCCTGCAGAGGCCGCGGAGTCTTAACCACTGGAGCACCAGCAAAGTCCCTAAAAGTAATTTTTCTTTTTTTAAGTAAGACTAGGGAGCGGGCCTGGACGTTCCTCTGGGTCTCCCTTTCCTCCCGAGCCACTGCTCCGACGCTTAGCCACAACGCCAGCAGGAAGCCCCTCTGGATGCCCCCGAGGGACTCGACCCTCCGCTGTGCGCCCCAAAGTCCCGGCGATTCCCCAGGCACCCGGTGCAGGAGAAGTGTTCATCTGTCTGTCTTCCAGATCTGGCCGCGGGCTCTGCCAGCTCCGACATCTGGCCCTACCCTCTGCCTCCCGGGAGGACCCAGTTCAGCGCAGCCCGCCAGGACCGCTGGCGACAGACGGTCTCTCCGGCTTCCTCCGGGGATGGCAGCGCTTGGGTTACCACCCAGTGGTCTTGCATGTTAGCGAGCGCTGGCACAGCCACGGCACCACCTCCGTCTTGCCGGAGCCTGGAGAACTTCGCGCCAGGTCAGCTCCATAGCACTTCGTTGGGCAGGGGGCCGGGGCGGGGCGGACATCCCTACTACCTCCACCCACCCGCCCGCACGGGTCGGGGCCTGGCGCCCGCAGATTCGGGGGAGTCTTCTCGGATCACAGCCTCTCGGGCGGCACGGGGAGCGGCAGAGTCCAGGGACCGAGAGGTCAGGCCGCGGGTGGGCTGGAGTCTGGAGTCCCTGGTCCTTGGGGGCCGGGAGGGGTGGGGCTCCCCACTGTCCCCGCCCCGGGGGCGGAGCCGAGGTCCGAGCCTGCGGTACTGGAGACCCGGCGAAACTGGCGTGGGGCTCCCTGCAGAGCTTCCGCCTTCCGCTGCCCGGCCTCGGACCGTGGAAGACCCGACCCCGCTTCCCGTGTCCACCACCGGCCAGACCCAGCCTCCCGGGTCCCCGGCTTGGCCCACGGGCCCCGGGGCAGGTGCAGGTGCGGCGCCCGCCTCTTTCTCCCACCCGGGCTCATCCTGCTGGGCGGCTATGGCGCGAGGAGACGCCCCGCGGGACAGGCAAGTTGGGGACCATGTAGGGTGCGGCGTATGGGGATCTGGTGGCCGTGGGCAGCGCAGAGCCGCTCCCTTTGGGCTCTCTAAAGCGCAAAGACCAGTTGGAACTACAATTCCCGTCAGCCCCCTGCCTCGGGTGCCTGAGCCTGGGTGATGGGGGTTGTAGTCCGCTCTCCAGCGGGGTGGGGGGAGGGTGCTGGTCTGGGAGGCGGAGGGGCCGCCGGAGAGGGAAGTCCTCCGAGTGACCTTCTGTCTGATCCTCACAGCTACCACCTGGTCGGGATCAGCTTCTTTATCCTCGGGCTGGGCACCCTCCTCCCTTGGAACTTCTTCATCACAGCCATCCCGGTGAGACTCGTGGCTGGAGTGATAGATCCAAGGCCACAACCACCAGCCGTTCCTCCAGCGGCCTTTCCCCACCACGCTGCCTGTGAGAGTCAGTCTCTCAGTCGGTCCGACTCTGTGACCGCAATGGACTGGAGCCGCACCGGGCTCCTCTGTCCATGGGATTTCCTGGGGAATCTTCATTGTGTCCCCTTTGTCGGCTGAAACAGAAGGCCACAGAGAGGAGAGGTCCCTCTCTCATGGCTAGGATCCACAAGCTTTCAGGAATGCCCAGATCCTAGCACAAGGCCACCAGGTCAGGAGATCCTGTGGAGCTAGCAAGGAGTTACCCACCCACCTCCCCTTTGTCATTATTCCTGGGCTGGTCACTCCAAAAGTGTTATCCAAGCCTTTTATTTTCTTTGAAATAGCATGAATTACATTCATTCAGCCGATGTACACCTAGAGTTCCTGGCACTGGGGTTATAGGAGGAACCATAGCTGAGGAAGATTGCATCCTCACCAAGCTTACATTATTTCAAGGGAAGGCAGGAATCCGGGGCTTGTGTTCTCTTTGGTACGGGGTTATTCTTGTATATTAAAAGCAGCAACTTTCCAGATGCCTCTTCAGTGCCTAGCTCTGTGCTGGGCCCTGGAGACCCAAAGATGAACCAGCCCCTGGTCTTGAGAGCAAGATAGGTGCCAAGGAAATGTTGGTAATGTAACATGACATGTGCCATCCCAGGCTTGGAGCAGAGTCCAGTGGGTCCCCAGGGGAGAGAGCAATTTCTTCTGATTAATAATCAGGTGATCTGTATCTTGGGAGAAGGGTAGGTAAAGTATTTGTGTTGGGAAGGTGAGTGGTCAGAGAGAGGAGGGCTTTTCAAACAGAGACAGCAGCCTGGTGAAGGCGACGAGAGGCAGAGAGTGCCAGCCTGTACAGAGAAAGGGCCAGAGCTTGGGGTGCCTGGAGCTTAGCAGGATGGAACAAGAAATGGGCCACAAAACGGAAACTAGTTCTGAAAGGCCCCAAATGCTTTTCCATAACTTTAAAGGGCTTTGCCCTGCAGGCCATAAGGAGCCGTGGGTGGGGAGAGGGGCAGTTAAGCAGAGCTGTGTCAGGATGTGTGTTCCAGAGAGAAAGCAGTTGGTCAGCATCTGATCCAGAGCCTGGCTTACAGTCAGCTCCATAAATACCCAGGAATCTAGAAATTGCTGCGGCGGTGGGGGTGGGGGCCGCGACCGAGGCACCGGAGAGGAGGGGTGATCCAGAGATGGAGCGCGGCCCAAGCTGGCGGCTCCTAGGGCTTGGGCTCGGTCTCAGACTTCAGTTCAATTCCGTGCACGTTCATCGAGCTCCGATCTCCCACCCGGGCTCATCCTGCTGGGCGGCTATGGCGCGAGGAGACGCCCCGCGGGACAGGCAAGTTGGGGACCATGTAGGGTGCGGCGTATGGGGATCTGGTGGCCGTGGGCAGCGCAGAGCCGCTCCCTTTGGGCTCTCTAAAGCGCAAAGACCAGTTGGAACTACAATTCCCGTCAGCCCCCTGCCTCGGGTGCCTGAGCCTGGGTGATGGGGGTTGTAGTCCGCTCTCCAGCGGGGTGGGGGGAGGGTGCTGGTCTGGGAGGCGGAGGGGCCGCCGGAGAGGGAAGTCCTCCGAGTGACCTTCTGTCTGATCCTCACAGCTACCACCTGGTCGGGATCAGCTTCTTTATCCTCGGGCTGGGCACCCTCCTCCCTTGGAACTTCTTCATCACAGCCATCCCGGTGAGACTCGTGGCTGGAGTGATAGATCCAAGGCCACAACCACCAGCCGTTCCTCCAGCGGCCTTTCCCCACCACGCTGCCTGTGAGAGTCAGTCTCTCAGTCGGTCCGACTCTGTGACCGCAATGGACTGGAGCCGCACCGGGCTCCTCTGTCCATGGGATTTCCTGGGGAATCTTCATTGTGTCCCCTTTGTCGGCTGAAACAGAAGGCCACAGAGAGGAGAGGTCCCTCTCTCATGGCTAGGATCCACAAGCTTTCAGGAATGCCCAGATCCTAGCACAAGGCCACCAGGTCAGGAGATCCTGTGGAGCTAGCAAGGAGTTACCCACCCACCTCCCCTTTGTCATTATTCCTGGGCTGGTCACTCCAAAAGTAGTTATCCAAGCCTTTTATTTTCTTTGAAATAGCATGAATTACATTCATTCAGCCGATGTACACCTAGAGTTCCTGGCACTGGGGTTATAGGAGGAACCATAGCTGAGGAAGATTGCATCCTCACCAAGCTTACATTATTTCAAGGGAAGGCAGGAATCCGGGGCTTGTGTTCTCTTTGGTACGGGGTTATTCTTGTATATTAAAAGCAGCAACTTTCCAGATGCCTCTTCAGTGCCTAGCTCTGTGCTGGGCCCTGGAGACCCAAAGATGAACCAGCCCCTGGTCTTGAGAGCAAGATAGGTGCCAAGGAAATGTTGGTAATGTAACATGACATGTGCCATCCCAGGCTTGGAGCAGAGTCCAGTGGGTCCCCAGGGGAGAGAGCAATTTCTTCTGATTAATAATCAGGTGATCTGTATCTTGGGAGAAGGGTAGGTAAAGTATTTGTGTTGGGAAGGTGAGTGGTCAGAGAGAGGACGGCTTTTCAAACAGAGACAGCAGCCTGGTGAAGGCGACGAGAGGCAGAGAGTGCCAGCCTGTACAGAGAAAGGGCCAGAGCTTGGGGTGCCTGGAGCTTAGCAGGATGGAACAAGAAATGGGCCACAAAACGGAAACTAGTTCTGAAAGGCCCCAAATGCTTTTCCATAACTTTAAAGGGCTTTGCCCTGCAGGCCATAAGGAGCCGTGGGTGGGGAGAGGGGCAGTTAAGCAGAGCTGTGTCAGGATGTGTGTTCCAGAGAGAAAGCAGTTGGTCAGCATCTGATCCAGAGCCTGGCTTACAGTCAGCTCCATAAATACCCAGGAATCTAGAAATTGCTGCGGCGGTGGGGGTGGGGGCCGCGACCGAGGCACCGGAGAGGAGGGGTGATCCAGAGATGGAGCGCGGCCCAAGCTGGCGGCTCCTAGGGCTTGGGCTCGGTCTCAGACTTCAGTTCAATTCCGTGCACGTTCATCGAGCTCCGACTACGTGCCAGGTACTGGGGACAGCGCAAGGACAGAGAGACAGTCCCGCAGAAGTTAACGGAGCGATCCCTGGCGTGGGAGGAGGCAGAGGAAGAAGGCTGGGGGGTTCCCGAGGGCAGGTAGGCTGTGGGGTAACCCTGTACCCTACCCCCTGGCCTCCTGGCAGTACTTCCAGGGGCGGCTGGCGGGGGCCAACAGCACCGCCGAGACCCTGGGCACCAACCACACGAGCCCCGCAGATACCTTCAACTTCAACAACTGGGTGACGCTGCTGTCGCAGCTGCCGCTGCTGCTCTTCACGCTCCTCAACTCCTTCCTGTACCAGTGGTGAGAGCCCCGCTCCCCAGGCCCGCCCCCTGGGTCCCGCCCCCTTTGCTGAGGCAGCTCCATCTGGGCCCCAGGCGGTAGGGGGGTGAATGGGGGGAAGCCCTCCCATCCTCCCTCCCCTCCCTCAGCGTCTCTCCCCAGCCCCCACTGTACAGCGCTGGGATGAAACTCTTCGCCCTCCTCTTCTCCCCTGGCCTGAGCCCAGCGATGCCATCTCTGCCCTCTCCCTCTTCCAAACAGCATTCCTGAGACGGTGCGGATTCTGGGCAGCCTGCTGGTCATCCTGCTCCTGTTTACCCTGACGGCGGTGTTGGTCAAGGTGGACATGAGCCCCGGGCTCTTCTTCTCCATCACCATGGCCTCCGTCTGGTTCATCAACTGTGAGCACCTCGGCCCCTCCCCACTTCCCCACCCTGCCCCACCATGGCTTCAGCCGAGCTTCTTGTAACTGAAGAAGAAACATCATCATATCCCCAAGGAGAAACTGAGGCCCAGGAGAGAGGAGAAGTCACTCGTCCCGGGCCCCGCAGTGACCTGAGAGCAGGTCTTCTGGCCCCCAGCCCCTCACACCCAGGGCTGCACCTCGGAAGAGGAATGCATGTGGGGTGTTACACCAGAGTGTCCAACCTAGTCCAGAGTCCCCTGTGCACCCAGCCGACACACCCTCTCCAGGGAGCCCTTGGGGCCTACCTAGTTGAGCAGCTGCCCCCAATCCTGTCCTACCACAGCCTTTGGTGCAATTCTGCAAGGCAGTCTCTTCGGACAACTGGGCACCATGCCTTCCAAGTACAGCACCCTCTTCCTCAGTGCCAGGGCCTGGCCGGGATCTTCGCTGCCCTTGCCATGCTCATATCCATGGCCAGTGAGTAGATTTGGGTGGCAGTCTGGGATTCTGGGGAGCAGAGCATGTGCTAAGGATGAGATGTTTTGGGCTGTGGTTGAGACAGAGGTGATGAGGTGATGGGGGAGCTGGGGATTGGGTGTGGGGCTCTTGAGTCCTACCATGAGAGAATAATGGGTGAGGATTGGGTTAACTTGGGGCCCAGGGCAGGATTCCTGAGGCCAGCACTGGCCTGTGGCAGTAGGTTGAGGTTGAGGGAAGCGGAGACAGGTGTGAAATTCAGATAGACTGGGGTCTGAACTCTGGTTCCACTGTTCTCTAGCCAGGGGCATTGGATAAGGCACTTACCTGTGTTTGCTTCCCAACCTGAATGATTCTTACAGCTCTATACTCAGATTGTAAGAAGCATGCATTTATAATGAGCACGTAGTAAGTGCTCAACAAAAATGACAGTGAGAGATGCAAAGGGCCGGGCCAGGCCCCCCTGCACAAGGGTCCTGAGTGTCAGTGGGAGAAATGGAAGAGGCCAGGAGGTGAATCGGAGATGTGTGTACTGCGAAGTAGGACAAGCTCCCTGCGGGAGCTGGTGGACAGTCACCTCCCTTCTGCAGCTGAAGTCTCTGCACAGGTGGCGTGGATGCCCAGACGTCCGCCCTGGGGTACTTCATCACGCCCTGTGTGGGCACCATCATGTCCATCGTGTGCTACCTGAGCCTGCCCCACCTGGTGAGCCTGGTACTGGGCTCGAGGCCCACTTTGGAGCATCACAGATACTGCCCTGAGTCTGAGGTCCTGAGAGAAGCCAAAGGAGGCAGAGGGGCCCAGTCCTGATCCCCAAAGGAGTCAGCCACTGGGGGACCCCAGCCTCTAAGTCAGCAGGGTGGGGAGGGATCCAGGCACCTGAGCCCAAGCCAGGCGGGGACAACGCTTTCCTTCTGCAGAAGTTTGCCCGCTACTATCTGGCCAAGAAACCATCGAAGGCACAAGGTCGGAGCTGGAGACCAAAGCTGAGCTTCTCCAGTCTGGTGAGCCCGGGACCCTGCCGGGGAAGTGGAAGAGCCAGGGGAGGCTGGAGCCATCTCCACAGGGAAGCATTTCACCTCTGTCCCCAACTAGACCCCTCATCTCTAGGAGCTTCGAGTGAGCAGAGGCAGATGATCTTGAAGGAAAGTCAGTGGGATTGAAGTCATCCCTCATTTGCCCTTTGGGCCTCAGTTTCCTCCTCCATAAAATGGGGAGGCAGCAGAGCTTCAGGCCTGCAGGTCCTAGATCCAGGTGTGTCTGAGTTTAAATCCTAGCTTCATGACATCCAAGCTGTGTGACCTCAGTCAAGTCACATAACCCCTCTGAGCCTCAGGGGGTTTTTTTGTTTTGTTTTTTATAAAGCAGTGGTAGTGGAATAATCCCTCTAAGGTACTTAACTGTGCCTGGTACAAATATAAACAGTGAAAGTGAAAGTGTTAGTTGCTCAGTCTGTCTGACTCTGCAACCCCATGGACTGTAGCCCACCAGGCTCCTCTGTCCATGGATTCTCCAGGCAAGAATGCTGGAGTGAGTGCCATTAGGGAAGATCCAGGGGATCTTCCGGACCCAGGGATTTAACCTGGGTCTCCTGCATTGCAGGCAGTTCTTTACCAACTGAGCCACCAGGGAAGCCCAATAAATAGTAGGTTGGCATATTTCCATTAATTCTCTTGTCCTGCACCTGGGCTGCTGGAGGGTCACTTGTTTTAACTGCTTGGAATCTCCCCTCCTCTGGCCTGGTTGTCACAGGCATGACCCTGCCCTCTCCTCTTGCCCCAGATGAGAAGAATGGGATTCCCAACAGCCCCCAGAGGGCAGCCCTGACTCTGGATCTTGACCTTGAGAAGGAGACAGAGGTGGAACCAGAGGAACCCCAGAAGCCAGAAAAACCTTCAGTTTTCATTGTCCTCCGGAAGGTTTGGCTTGGCTACAACCCCCAGCCCTCATCCCTGGGGAAGAAAGAGCTGCTTTCTCCAGCCTACCCCAGAGACTCTTAGAATGGACTAAGACCTTAGTACTCAGCTTGTCCACCCCGAGGTGACAGGGTCCTGGTGGGTCAGGGACATGCTGGGCCAGGCCCCAGTGCCCCACTCCCGGGGCCAAGGCTTGGGTGGAGGGGTTGTGGCGCATGTTGGGCTCTGAGTCTGGCTGCCTCCTCACACCCCTTCCTCTGGCTCCCAGATCTGGCGGACAGCACTGTGCCTGGTGTTGGTCTTCACAGTCACCCTGTCCGTCTTCCCGGCCATCACAGCCATGGTGACCAGCTCCACCGGTCCTGGGAAGTGGAGTGAGTAGTGGGAAGCAGCAGAGGGACAGGGCAATAGGGGTGGAGGGGAGAGAAGGGAGTGGGCAGCCTGGACCAGGGTGAGCCCCCTCTGTCCCCCACCCAGGTCAGTTCTTCAACCCCATCTGCTGCTTCCTCCTCTTCAACGTCATGGACTGTCTGGGACGGAGCCTAACCTCTTACTTCCTGTGGGTGAGCACGTCTGCAGGGTGATCGGATGTTTGGAGAAGCAGTCAAGGATCAGAGTGTGAAAGAGCACAGAAGGGTGACGTCCCAGCCCTGACTGGCCCTGGTCTAGGTTTGGTAATGGAACAGCCAGTTAGCATGGAGCACCAGCCGCTGGAGGCATGCAAGCCAGGGCTTGGACTGAACTCTCTGAAAGCAGCGGCCATGTCCAGTTGACCTCTGTCTCCAGCATCCAGCTGAGGGCCCAGCCCCTGGTGCGTGGAGAGTGTTTACACAGAGGTTCCTGCACCATGTGAGAGGTCAGGCAGGATTCCTAGTATTTGGATTGTTTTTCGCCACGATGCTGCTGCTTTCAATGAAATCTTCCAAGGACACACAACAGATATAGTAGATCAAAGAGGAGCTGCTCTGATCGGGTCTGGGTCCCCAGTTTCCAATCCCATCTGCCCCAAAGGGTTCTTTGGAACCCGCAGGGGTGCTCAGCGCAACCAACTTTGAAAACCAGAGACGTTCTTCTAATTCTGCCACTGAAAGGGCACAGACTGGCTCTCAGGAGAGGCAGAGGCTGGGCGCTTATGGGCGGGGTGGCCTTGGCCCTGCCCCTCGCTCTCCAGAGGTCCCCGTGCTGGGTCCTCCCTGGTTCACATTGGGTAGGTCGGGAAAGTGATAGCTGAATCTCTCAGGGTGGCCCAAGCAGAGGCACTGCTCTGGGGGACCGCCCTCACCCCTGCCTTCCGCCGCAGCCTGACGAGGACAGCCGGCTGCTGCCCCTGCTGGTCTGCCTGCGCATCCTGTTTGTGCCACTCTTCATGCTGTGCCACGTGCCTGAGAGGTCCCGACTGCCCATCCTCTTCCCCCAGGATGCCTACTTCATCACTTTCATGCTGCTGTTCGCTGTCTCAAATGGTTACCTGGTGTCCCTCACCATGTGCCTGGCGCCCAGGTCTGGGGAATGGGAAGGAGAGTGGAGGGCTTGGGAGCGGGGAGGTGGGCTCACTCTTGGAGAAGGACAGCCACCAAGAGTTCAGCTTCTGGCCAGTCCTGCCCGGGCTGTTTCTCCAGGCCTCACTGGTGCCCTGCCGTCAGGCCAGGCCCTCACTGATGAACTGGCCCCAGGCCAGGAGCTGTGGAGCCGGGGACTCGGCTGGGAGGTTCCTACCTAGTAAGGCAGCCCAGGCCAATTCTGGGGCCTCCGCTCTGGTCCTCAGTTTCCCCTTCTGTGAGCAAGCAGTTTGCACTGTCCTTCCTTAGGGCCCAGCAACTCTCCCACATTCTCAGTTGCAGGGGACCCAAGGTTGAGGTCACAAGCAGAGTTCCTAGGCTGCTCACCCTGGGCACAAGGAAGCGTAGAGGGGACAGGAAGACCAGGTAGGGGACATTTTGCCAAGAAGGAAGGCAGGGGCATCTGGACCCCAGGGGCATGAGAGACATCTGGCCCCATTTAACGAGTCCAGAGGGAAGGGCCTCATTATAGTGGCCTGGAAGTTAGGCCAGCCCAGACTAGAAATCATCCGTCCTGTTGTTAGCGGGGCAGAGGGCACGGGGCTGGGTCCAGGGTGGGCCCCACATTTTTCTCAGAGCTCCTCCTCTCCTGTGTGTTCCAGGCAGGTGCTGCCACAGGAGAGGGAAGTGACCGGCACCCTCATGACCTTCTTCCTGGCGCTGGGGCTCTCCTGCGGCGCCTCCCTTTCCTTCCTCTTCAAGGCGCTGCTCTAAGCGCTCCGTCAAGGGCTCTCCCAGCGTGTCTCCTCAGAGCTGAGGCCCAGCGCTGGGGGAATGACGGGCCAGGCTCAAGCCTCCACTGGGCCAGGTGGGCGGGGGCCCTGTGGCCTGGGGCTCCAGCAGGAGGTGGGGACAGCTCTCCTTCCAGGGCTGGTGGCCACCAGGAGTGCTGCTAGGAAGAATTCACCGCCTGCCATTCCAGCCCTCAACCAGGAGTGGAGCTGACGCACTGTTTGGATGCACATAAAACCTCACTGAAAGGGTGATCATCAGGGAAAAGAGGGCCAAGGACCACGGCCCATCCTCACCGTCAGGACTGTGTTCATTAATCATGACAAACCCACTGGCGAGTCGCTGGGACTCAGAGGCCACAGGTGGAGTCTTGCCAACTGTGTGGCTGGTGTGGACACGGCCTCAGAGTCCGTGTGGGGGTGGGGGCAGTCCAGGGCAGGACCTCCTCTTCTCTCCACGCCTCAGCGGCCCCTCGGTCGGGTCTCTCGGACTTCAGAACAGAGGAATCCAGGGAGGTTGAGGGGACAGGGGAGAATGAGTTAGGGATCTGAGGGATTTCAAAGGACCCTCCGGGCCTCAAACAGTGTCTACGTCGCCAGGGCTCACTGTGTCCACTGCCCGGAGCCCAGTTGGGCCCGGTCCCGGAACTGCAGTCAGCCTGCGGGCATGGGCTGCATTTTACAGTTTGCAAAACTCTTCGGACCTTGCCCTTTCGGTGAAGCCACGTTGAGGCCATTGGAGGGAGGCTGGCAGGGACTGTGCCCGTCTCTGTACAGGTGAGGAAACCCAGTCCCGGGGGAATGACCAGTTCTTGGCAGAGCCAGAACCCAGTCCCCACCTCCCTGTAGGTGCTCTTCTTCTTGCCCTCTGCCTGCGTCCCTTTTCCTCAAGGGGTTCAAGGCAAGAGCCCTGAACACGACTCCACTTTTTTTTGCTTGTGTTTCCTTCAGACCCTGCTCCTGTGTCTAATAACAACCGTCTTCATTTGTACAGTGACACCACTGAGTCCTTATTTCCAAAGTGCTTTCAGTTCTGTTGGCTTTGATGAGCTGGGTGAGGTGGGGATGATTGTACCCATTGGATAGATGGGATGACCAAGGCCCTGAGAAGGGAAGGGATTTGTGGGCATCCCTGGGCTGGGCCTTCCTGGCCACATGATGGCCAAGGGGTACTGGCTTGCAAGGAGCCTTGTGCTCCCAGACAGACTGCCTGGTTGCATGGATAACTATGACTCTCCCTGCACCAGCATCCTCTGCCTCCCCAGGCTCCTCCCTTCTTAGAAATGGAGCCTCAGAGATACAGTCAGCCAGTTCTGCAGAGGGATAGAAGAAAAGCCTGCTTTGCCACACATCTGTGCCACCCTGCCCAGGGCAGGGAAGAGCAGAGTGTTTGAGTTTACCAGCACGGACCTTTCTGCCCATCTGTCCTCCTGCCTCCCATGGCCACTCAATGAACAGCTGTTATATACCTGGTGATGAGTCAGTGCCAGGCCCTGCTCAGAAGCCAGAGGCTATTTTGCAACCAAAGAGGAAAGTGAGGCAAGATATGACCTTGGGGACCTCCCCAGTGGTCCAGTGGTTAAGAGTCCATCTTGCAATACAGGGGATGCTGGTTTGAATCCTGGTTGGGGAGCTAAGATCCCATATGCCCAAAGGCAACTAAGCTCATGCTACAACTAGAGAGCCTGAGTGTCACAGTGAAAGACCTGGCATGCCGCAATGAAGATCCAGAGCAGCCACACACACACAAGATACAATCTTGGGAACTGAAATAAAGACACAGGCCAACTCCAAGTGAGGATTCATTCCTTCGACCATTAGTCACTGTGCCAGGTTCTGGGTGGTCTGACGGCCCTGAAACAAAAGAGCTATGACCCTGCTCCCAAGGCCACGGGAAATAGAATGTAACATGTGATAGGGCTTGTGAGGACCCTGTAGAATGTGTAATAGGAGATGCTAGAGGAGGGAGCCATTGATCTTACTGGAAAGTTCAGGCAGGCATCCCTGAGGAGGTGTCCTCTGAACTGGGCATTGAGGGATGAATATGAGTTTGCTGGGCTGAGTTGGGGGTTGGGGAGCAACCCAGGCAGATGTACCAGAAAATGCAAGGCATGGATGGATATGGAATATTCAGGGAACAGTGTGGACTTCAGGCAGCAGGGCAGGGGGTGTGGGGAGTCCTAGGGTGTGAGAGAGGGGGAGGGGAGAGAATAAGGCTGGGGCAGTGGGCTGCAGACAAATGCTGAAGGGCCTTAGGGGTGAGGCCTAACCAGGGAATTAGAGGGAGGAGGAGACATAAAGGAGAAGAAGCGGCTTCCCCTCAGAAGCCATTTGACTTGGTGATTTAAGTGCATGTGCCCTGACCCAGAGTCCTGGGTTCGAAGTCAGGCTCATTCCCAGCATGGGGACTAGGGATTCCTGAAGACTGGAGTCCTGGAGAAAGCGCTGGAGTACAGGCTGACATTTTCTAAGTGGTAGCTGTAGTCCTGGGAATATTTTGTATAGACCACTAAGCCTAACTGTACCCTTTGGCTTTTTCCAAAGTGCTTTCAGTTCTGTTGGCTTTGATGAGCTGGGTGAGGTGGGGATGATTGTACCCATTGGATAGATGGGATGACCAAGGCCCTGAGAAGGGAAGGGATTTGTGGGCATCCCTGGGCTGGGCCTTCCTGGCCACATGATGGCCAAGGGGTACTGGCTTGCAAGGAGCCTTGTGCTCCCAGACAGACTGCCTGGTTGCGTGGATAACTATGACTCTCCCTGCACCAGCATCCTCTGCCTCCCCAGGCTCCTCCCTTCTTAGAAATGGAGCCTCAGAGATACAGTCAGCCAGTTCTGCAGAGGGATAGAAGAAAAGCCTGCTTTGCCACACATCTGTGCCACCCTGCCCAGGGCAGGGAAGAGCAGAGTGTTTGAGTTTACCAGCACGGACCTTTCTGCCCATCTGTCCTCCTGCCTCCCATGGCCACTCAATGAACAGCTGTTATATACCTGGTGATGAGTCAGTGCCAGGCCCTGCTCAGAAGCCAGAGGCTATTTTGCAACCAAAGAGGAAAGTGAGGCAAGATATGACCTTGGGGACCTCCCCAGTGGTCCAGTGGTTAAGAGTCCATCTTGCAATACAGGGGATGCTGGTTTGAATCCTGGTTGGGGAGCTAAGATCCCATATGCCCAAAGGCAACTAAGCTCATGCTACAACTAGAGAGCCTGAGTGTCACAGTGAAAGACCTGGCATGCCGCAATGAAGATCCAGAGCAGCCACACACACACAAGATACAATCTTGGGAACTGAAATAAAGACACAGGCCAACTCCAAGTGAGGATTCATTCCTTCGACCATTAGTCACTGTGCCAGGTTCTGGGTGGTCTGACGGCCCTGAAACAAAAGAGCTATGACCCTGCTCCCAAGGCCACGGGAAATAGAATGTAACATGTGATAGGGCTTGTGAGGACCCTGTAGAATGTGTAATAGGAGATGCTAGAGGAGGGAGCCATTGATCTTACTGGAAAGTTCAGGCAGGCATCCCTGAGGAGGTGTCCTCTGAACTGGGCATTGAGGGATGAATATGAGTTTGCTGGGCTGAGTTGGGGGTTGGGGAGCAACCCAGGCAGATGTACCAGAAAATGCAAGGCATGGATGGATATGGAATATTCAGGGAACAGTGTGGACTTCAGGCAGCAGGGCAGGGGGTGTGGGGAGTCCTAGGGTGTGAGAGAGGGGGAGGGGAGAGAATAAGGCTGGGGCAGTGGGCTGCAGACAAATCTGAAGGGCCTTAGGGGTGAGGCCTAACCAGGGAATTAGAGGGAGGAGGAGACATAAAGGAGAAGAAGCGGCTTCCCCTCAGAAGCCATTTGACTTGGTGATTTAAGTGCATGTGCCCTGACCCAGAGTCCTGGGTTCGAAGTCAGGCTCATTCCCAGCATGGGGACTAGGGATTCCTGAAGACTGGAGTCCTGGAGAAAGCGCTGGAGTACAGGCTGACATTTTCTAAGTGGTAGCTGTAGTCCTGGGAATATTTTGTATAGACCACTAAGCCTAACTGTACCCTTTGGCTGGGACTGGTGGGAGCAGGACCCCAATACTTCCTAGGCCCCCTTCTCTTCTTCACCTTCAGAGACTATTGTCTGCTGTACTCAAAAGCTCCCTAGACCTGCCAAACCCAGCCATCCCAGGGAACCCAATGGAGCTGGTCCATGGCCACCTGGTACAAGCCCAGGTGGGGCTGAGCAGTAGAGGATCAGTCCAGAGAGAGAACACCCACCCCTCAGATGCCCTTATGATGTCACAACCTGGAATTCCTTCTTCCGGTCCTCCTTCCCTGGTATACTCAGCCCAACTTTCTCATCAGATCAGGATGCAGCTGGGTTTAATGTTAGAGAGAAATACTTGAAAATTTTTTTAAAATAAAATAAAAGGGGACTTCTCTGGTGGTCCAGTGGCTAAGACTCTGCACCCCCAATGCAGGGGACCTGGGTTTGATCCCTGGTCAGGGAACTAGATCCCACATGCTGCAACTAAATGCCTGTGTGCCACAACTAAGACCCAGGGCAGTCAAAGAAATAATAAAACCTACTTTTAAAAAAAGAAATACTTGGGCTGAGGGGCTACTCTTGCTGGTCCCTCTGCTGATGCCCAGCACTACCCCTCTACCCAGCCACTGCTACCTCCCCAGCCTGACACAGCTCTGCTAACAGGCCCGGTTTCCCTTAGAAACAGCCAGTGTCCACGAGCAAACAGCTGGAGAGGGCTCTAAGTGGCAGGCACTGAGACGGGCTCATGGAGAGCGCAAACATTGGAAGGCCAGTCTTTATCCTCAAGCTGCTCGCCTTTTCATGAGATGGACACTTCCTGGTTTTGTAAATGGATTTGGCTCTCGAATTAAAAGTCACAGATTGGACTTTTAATGAGAAAAGCATTGGCTGGTGGTTGAGAATCAGCCTGCCATTGAAGGGGACACAGGTTAGATCGCTGGCCTAGGAAGATTCCACTTGCCGTGGGGCAGCTAAGCCCGTGAGCCACACCTACTGAAGCCGGAGCACCCAGAGGCCGTGCTCTGCGCCAAGAGCAGCCACTGCAATGAGAAGCCTGAGTAAACTAGGGAAAAGCCCACACGGCCAAAAATAAATCAGTTTTATTAAAAAGGAGTCAGAGATTGTCAGAACAGACTTTTAAATGATTCAACTGCGTGCTGTCTACCACTTTAGAGTCAAAAACCCAAATAGATTGAAAGTGAAAAGATGGGAAAAAGGTATTGTGTGCAAACATAAGCAAACGACAGTTCAGGTGGATATGCTACTATCAGAAAAACAAAAAGACTAATTCAAAAATCATTCCAGAGACAAAGACGGATGTCATATATTTATAAAAGAGTAAGTCCGTCAAGAAGCTTTAATAATTATATAATACCTATAAACAAAGTCCTAAAAAATATGGAGCAAAAATAGACAAAATTGAAGGAGAAATAGACATTAGTACAGTAATAGCGACTTCAAGATTCCACTTTCAATAAAGGACAGAACAACTAGAGAGAAGAGCAACAAGGAAACAGAGGACCTGAACACACATGAACCAAACAGGCCAAAGAGACCTATACACACAACTCTCGACCTAAAAACAGCAGAATATACCTTCTTTCCAAGTGCACACGGAACATCCCCCAGGAGAGATCATATATTAGGCCACAAAACAAAGCTGCAATAACTTTTAAAAGAGTAACATCACACGAAGCATCTTTTCCGCTCACAGTAGAACAAAACTAGAAACCAATAATAGGAAAACTGGAAACGTCACAAATACGTGGAAATTAACAACATTCCCCTAAACAACTACTCGGTTAAAAAAGAATCAAAAGTTAGAAAATGCTTTGAGACAAATGGAAATAGAAACAACACACTAAATTTTACGGGATGCAGTAAGAGCCAGGCTGAGAGGAAACTTAGAGGTGCCAATGCCTGCATTAAAAGGAGGAAGGAGCTCAGGCAAATTAAACCCAGAGCTAACAGAAGGAAGGAGATGTTAAAGAGAAGAGAGGAGATGAACAAAATGGAGGATAGAAAAACAACAGAAAAATCAATGAAACCAAATGTTGGTTCTTCGAAACAATCAATAAAATTGACACACTTTTGAGTTGTTTAAGACAAAAAGAGATTTTAAAATTACTAAAATCAGAAATGAAAGGGGTCATTACTTTTGGTTGTACAAAAATAAAAAGCATTCTAAGAGAATACTATGAACGCTTGTATGCCAACAAATAAGAAACCTAGATGAAATTGACAAACTCCTAGAAACATACAAACTACCAAAAGTAACTCAAGAAGAAATAGAAAATCTGGATGTATCTATATCAAGGGATGAGACTGAATCAGCAATCAAAAACCTCTCAGGAAATTCCAGGACCAGCTGTCTTCACACGCAAATTCTACCAATCATTTAAAGAATTAATACCAACCCTCAAACTCTTTCAAAAAATACAAAAGGAGAATACTTCCTAACTCTTTGTATGTGACCAGCATTACCCTGATGCCAAAGCTAAATAAAGATATCACAAAGAAAGAAAACTACAAAATATAAGTGTAAAATTCCTCACAAAACACTAGTAGACTGAACCCAGCAACACAGGAAAAGAATTATACACCACGACCAAGTGGGATATATTCTCGAATGAAGGTGGTTCATTGGAATGAACCTAACTTTGGACCTGGAAGGTTAGGTCCATGAATCAAGGTAAATTGGAAGTAGTCAACCAGGAGATGGCAAGAGTGAACATCAACATTTTAGGAATCAGTGAACTAAAATGGACTGGAATGGGCAAATTTAACTCACATGACCAATATATCTACTACTGTGGGCAAGAATCCCTTAGAAGAAATGGAGTACCCTCATAGTCAACAAGAGTCCAAAACGCAGTACTTGGGTGCAGTCTCAAAAATGACAGAATGATCTCTGTTCGTTTCCATGGCAAACCATTCAGTATCACAGTAATCCAAGTCTATGCTCTGACCAGTAATGCTGAAGAAGCTGAAGTTGAATGGTTCTATGAAGACCTACAAGACCTTTTAGAACTAACACCCAAAAAAGATGTCCTTTTCATTATAGGGGACTGGAATGCAAAAGTAGTAAGTCAAGAGATACCTGGAGTAACAGGCAAATTTGGCCTTGAAGTACAGAATGAAGTAGGGCAAAGGTTAATAGATTTCTGCCAAGAGAACGCACTGGTCACAGCAAACACCCTCTTCCAACAACACAAGAGAAGACTCTGCACATGGACATCACCAGATGGTTAATACCAAAATCAGATTGATTGTATTCTTTGCAGCCAAAGATGGAGAAGCTCTATACAGTCAGCAAAAACCAAGACTGGGAGTTGACTGTGGCTCAGATCATGAACTCGTTATTGCAAAATTCAAACTTAAATTGAAAAAAGTAGGGAAAACGACTAGACCATTCAGGCATGACCTAAATCAAATCCCTTATGATTATACAGTGGAAGTAACAAATAGATTCAAGGGATTAGATCTGATAGAGTGCCTGAAGAACTATGGACGGAGGTTCGTGACATTGTACAGGAGGCAACGATCAAGACCATCCCCAAGAAAAAGAAATGGAAAAAGGCAAAACAGTTGACTGAGGAGGACTTACAAATAGCGGAGAAAAGAAGAGAAGCTAAAGGCAAAGAAGAAAAGGAAAGATAAACCCATCTGAATGCAGAGTTCCAAAGAATAGCAAGGAGAGATAAGAAAGCCTTCCTCAGTGCTTGCTTCAGCAACACATATACTAAAATTGGAATGATACAGAGAAGATTAGCATGACCCCTGAGCATGGATGACACGCAAATTCGTGAAATGTCCCATTCAAGTTGATGTATGGCAAAAACCACCACATATTGTAAAGTAATTAGCCTCCAATTAAAATAAATTAATTTTTTTAAAAAAAGAAAAAAAGAAAGCCTTCTCTCAGTGATCAATGCAAAGAAACAGAGGAAAATAATAGAATGGGAAAGACTAGAGATCTCTTCAAGAAAATTAGAGATACCAAGGGAAACTTTCACGCAAAGGTGGGCACAATAAAGGACAGAAAAAGCATGGATCTAATAGAAACAGAAGATATTAAGAAGAGGTGGTAAGAATACATAAAACTATACAAAAAAGATCTTAATGACCCAGATGGTGTGATCACTGGCCTAGAGCCAGACATCCTGGAATGCGAAGTCAAGTGGGCCTTGGGAAGCATCACTATGAACAAAGCTAGTAGAGGTGATGGAATTTAAGCTGAGCTATTTCAAATCCTAAAAGATGATGCTATTAAAGTGCTGGCATACTCAATATGCCAGCAAATTTGGAAAACTCAGCAGTGGCCACAGGACTAGAAAAGGTCGGTTTTCATTCTAATCCCAAAGAAAAGCAATACCAAAGAATGTTCAAACTACTACACAATTGCACTCATCTCACACGTTACCGAAGTGATGCTCAAAATTCTCCAAGCCAGGTTTCAACAGTACATGAATCAAGAACTTCCAGATGTTCAAGCTGAATTTAGAAAAGGCAGAGGAACCAGAGATCATATTGCCAAAATGTACTGGATCATCAAAAAAGCAAGAGAGTTCCATCTACTTCTGCATTATTGACTATGCCAAAGCCTTTGACTGTGTGGATCACAACAAACTGTGGAAAATTCAAGAGATGGCAATACCAGACCACCTGACCTGCCTCCAGAGAAATCTGTATGCAGGTCAAGAAGCCACAGTTAGAACTGGACATGGAACAACATACTGGTTCCAAATCGGGAAAGGAGTACGTCAAGGCTGTATATTGTCACCCTGCTTATTTAACTTATAATGCAGAATACATCATGGGGAATGCCAAACTAGAGGAAGCACAAGCTGGAATCAAGATGGCTGGGAGAAATATCAATAACCTC